>JBBPBS010001075.1:10228732-10256229 GCA_037974835.1 Cicer judaicum | reverse complement strand
TAATAATTTATATTTTGTAAAATTATACAAATTTATCCCTTTATTAATGACTAAAGCAAATATTATGTAAATGATATAAGACAAAAAATAAACACAATGAAAGAATAAAAGATAAAGGAACAAAATCAATATTAAATAAAAGATTTATTTATAATTATATTTTAGAAAAAATGAAAAGAGTTTTATTACTGATATTTTTTTTAATGTAAAAGTCTATATTTCATACAACAATGATTTATGTTCGGGAGGTGCTAGATATGTGATAAAAGTTTTGTTTAATAATTTCAAAAGACGTAATTCAAATTTTATCTAAATCATAGTCTTTATTGTTACGGTTATTATTAATAAAAATATGATTTATCTTTCCTCTTTTGTTTTATAAAAATAATGACATGTATTGTATATTATTATATCTGTATACATTTTTTACTCATCCTTTAAATACTCAGAACAATAATAATATACCCAAAATTTATGACTACCAATTTGTAATAAAGTTACGTGCCAAACGTAATTTTGGTGGAATAATCTTAAATTTCGAGGATATGCTTTTAAGAATATTTTGGGAATACTTCGAGAATTCTTAGATTTTAAAGAGCGCGGTTAACGAATACGAATATCGTATTCATTAATTTCGATGAAGATTGTAAACATTAAACTATACGAAGTATGTTAGTAAAATGAGAGATAAATAATAGATACATTTATAATTAAAGTAAAACTTAGTCTATTTCGTTGCTTTCGAAGAATTTATTGATATAACATTCACTAACTTTTATTTTTAAAATATTTATTTATTTATTTATTTATTTTTTGTAAAAAATAAATAAATAAACTCTATGATTTTGTAAAACATATCAGATAAAATTATGAGAGTATCAATATTACATATATCTGAATCTACCAAATATTATTCATATTTTCTAGAGTGATTGACATATTTGAAATATTTGTAACTTTAAAGACTATTTGATAGCATTTTACAAAATTATATATTAAATTGAATGGCTAATTCTAATTATTATATTGTAGCGGTGATCTTTTTGAATACATCTAATTATTATTATAAAATAAATAAAAAGTTCTTAAATTTTGGTTATTATTATAAATTAAAAAATAATTATTTTTGCAATATTTAATGATATTATTATTAATACACTCTTCATTTAATTTAAAACATAAAATATTTAATATTGATAGTTGATTGTTAGATATTTAAAATGAACAATTTAATAAATTTGGCTCATATTTTACGTGAAAGCTAAAAATATTATACTTTACTATATTTTTTAATACTTAAGTAGTTTTTCTTGCTTATAATAATGACGCTATACAATATATAATATAATTGATACTAGATCCAAATCACTAAATCTAAGGCTTTAGACCCAAAATTAATAGTTTATGTTAAAAAAAAAAACTCTAATTAATAATTAGATAGATAAAATATGGTTAGAAGTTAGTTAAAATATAATTAAAAATGGTTAAGTTTGTTGAAACTGATTTATTAACAAAATATTTCTATAAAAATCTTGAAACCAAGAACAATGATGTAATACTAGAATACAGAACCAGAATCAATATTCACATAACGAAGATCAATCTTCATTTTATGACTTTTTTATTTTTTTCTCAATTTCAATTCTTTTTAAATATACAATATATTCTAACAATTAGTAACTATGTCATTAAATTATTTACGGGCTTAGTTTTGAGTTTGTTGTAAGTGTTTTTAATACTTACTATACCAACTTATTACTTTTTTATTTGTTTTATTTATTTTTTACAATTTGAATCTTAACTATGCTATAAAGTAGTTTATGTAAATCAATTTTAACCGATAATTTAATTAATTTTATTCTACTTTTAAAAATCATACGTGTTGTCGATATTATATTAAATCTTACTCTTATCTTATTTGTGTAATTGGTAAATTTTATTTTTGTAAGTCTTTTAATTTAATATAGGAGGTGATATTTGAAACATTTATTAATAGAGACGATGCAAGTGTGAACGATTGATAGTTGGTCTAAGATTTTCTACTTTTAACAAAAAAATGATAAGAATATATTTTTTTACTTAATGTTGAACATGTCACATCACACATAAACATTAAGTTTTTTAAAACGAAAAATATTGTCCACATTTTAAAACTTAATTGGGACATAAAAACTTTAAAAAAGATAATTTAATACAAATTTTTTTATTAGCAATAATCTCTTACAATAACTTCAAAAATTATACGACATATTCCTTAAAAATACCATTCAATTTAATTGTTCTTATAAAAATTATGGTTTACATTCTCGTGTAATAATATTATTTGAAAAGTGTAGTATATTGTATTTAGTATAGAAAATAAATAAACTTGTTAACACTTCCAACTTTTATTGTATTTATTAATTATTTATTATGCACATACAAAATAAGTTACCAGTAGATCATAATAATTGTTGGTTTCAGGGACGCAGGTTACATTTAACTAGATGTCAGACACACACACACAAGTTATTTTCTTCATGACGAAGCAATCAATCAAAGATCAAAGGATTGATTGCCTCATAACTTACAAACAAGGCTGTATCTGTATGTATCTACAAATTGTAGCAAGTTGCATACCCACCTCATCAACAACAACACCACATATCATCACTACCTCAATTCCTCAGCTTTTAAATTTCATTGGCGGTGAATGGGTGTGTCAACCTCTGACACTAACTACTCAGTGCAGAGCTTCATCTTCATCCACAAGTATGTATCTTCTTACATAACTACTATATGATAAGATTAGCTTTAACATTCTTATCATTATTGTGTATATGCCCCACAATGTCATGCAGCCACATCATTCTTTCCCTCTCTGGATAATATAACCGCATGTTTGTGAATCTCTCACAAGACTATTAATTGAGAAAACGACAAAGCAAAATTTAGAAAATTTTATCCTGGTATATCCTTTCCTATCATGAGATGGATATGTGCTTAAGTGGTTGTAGATAAGTAACAATTTCCTTTGCTGTGTTGTAGTTTCATTATTCGTCCAAACAACCAATATATTGACTATTATTGTAAAGTTTAACATGAAGTGATCATGACTTGAGATAAACTTTGTTTATCATAATTGCTTACAAAAATATCACAAGTGTTCTGTGAAAGGTGCTAATGGGAATATTCCACTATAGAAAACTGTTCTCAACACAATAAAAAAATACAGATTAGTTTAATAGGGAATCATTATCTACTTTTTTTAATTCTAACAAATTTCTTTTGTTGTTAGTTGAACTTCTACTTAATTGAATTATTGTGGAAGATAAGTTTCCATAGTAAAATATGCTGTTTACACGGTGGACTACACTCTTTTGGTGGTCTAGTACTTTGTTCACCAGTACATCCCTAGCAAAAATTAAATCAGTGCAAGGAAAACAATTAACACCTGCACATTGTAAACTTGACAGTGAATTCCAAGCCACAACGTGAAAAACTAGAGAATTGGCAATAACATGAAAATAATATTACCTAGAAAGGTTTCAAACCTTGTCCTCTTTAACTTTCTACTTCCCTATTTATCCAACTGAAAATTATACATGCACATCTCCCAATTTTACATGTACTTCCCATTTCCCCATTAATTAATACCTAATAATTGAACAAGCTAAGAAAATGGGTCCAAATATTAATATCATGGCACGACACAGTGTTCCTTATCAATGCTACTGCGACTTTAAACAAATAATTAACATACACATATACATCTTCCAATACAGTTTTCCATTTTTAACATATTAAAGCAAGATATTGACAAGCTTAAAGAGACAAAAGTTGTTAGGAGCATAAATTGGCGTTTGAATAGAAATAAAATAGGGTAGTGGTAGATTGCCTATTTTAGTGGGTCGTCGTGAAGGCGACATGCATGCTACGCAGATGGAGAGGGGTTCATAGCATTATAGCAAAGTTATTGCTTTCTGGGAAACAAATATGGGGAGGTGAGGTGGAGAGAGTGGCTTACATGCATACTACATGCTTACACTGACCATAACACTAAAAGTTTTAATTACAAACTTCAAATCTTGTAGGAGTGGATTGAAGTGATGGGTCATGGTACAAACTCCAAATCTTTATAAAGGTACCAAATCAGTGGCAGCATGGTTGCTGCCATTGCTGGTAGCAAGCCTCCAAGTAAGTGTGGTAGCTAACTTTGACTTCTTCTCTTCACTTTAACTTGAAGAAGACCACTCTTCAATTCAAATAGATAAGACCCCTCCTGATAGATCCGTAAATTCAGATAATTGAAACTATATTATTCATGGAAAAGTGACGAACTCAAGAAAGAGCTCTTACAATGGTGGAAATGCAAAGATAGGATAATACCAGAGTTCAAGAACTCCTAACCAGAGCAAGATACTCCTACCTTTACCAGAGAGAAATCTCACCTAACAATTCTAACAATAATTCCCAATGCCTTCCCCACCCTCCTTCCCTCTCTCTTATAACAGAATTCCCTAGAATATAAGAACAATCATAACTAACTACCAATTCAGTATCCTATTGGGCCAAGGCTCAAATCCTATCCTATCACCTCTTTAGATCTACACTGAAGAGACATCGTTCAAAAGACTCCTCTTACTCAACACACATACACCCAAAAACTAAAAGTAAAAAACATGAGAATGAAAATCACAAATCTGAGACAGAAAAATGAACTGAAAATCAAATCATTATTTCAATAACAACAACAATCTAATAAAAGTAGCTCAGATCAGCACCGAAAGTGTAGCATGTAAATTTTTAAATGCATGATGAAAGTTGTAGTAGAAGTAAGAAATGCAGTGGAGGAATTGGGAAGGGGTAAAAGAGAATGAAACCTTGAATGAATGCAAATGCATCTGTGTCCATTGGATTTCGTAGAAAATAAGAGAGAGACCAAACACCACCATTTGGCTTTGGTAGGAGAAAATAGAACAAATATAATTGTACCTATTTTTTTATTTTAAAAAATTTGCTATTTCCATTTTTAACTGTACCTATTTTTATGTTCATGGAAAATAGTATGCATAGTTTTGGTGGTGTGGCTGTGAGTGCATCAGCTTATAAGCTCACAGGTTGGCCTCAGCTTCATATTCACTCTACTCAATAGAACCAGAAGTTAAAAGTTGAGATAAATTAAAATAGTAATCCCTCCTTCATTAATAACTACAGTTTCGTCTGTTGAACCTAGTAATTCCTACAATAGGGTTCAATTTTGGATGAAAGCACAGTTAAACCCAACCTGTGCATAGCAATGCGTTATGAAATAATAATTAAAAAAACAGAAAAAATTCAGTGAGGCAAAGAGGGGATACATACCAATGAGATTGGTGGAGGAATGATGCACAAGATTCTAGAACCATGACTCTTTGCTTTTGACATAAAGATATCACTCTATATGCTTCGCACATCCGAACAACAACACCATTTTGCATCAGCACACATTATGAAACTTGTGTTGCCATCAACAGAAATCTTAACAAACATACAAGTGACAGGGCATAACACTTAATTCCAATCTTGGAAAACCAAATCACTAAACCATATAACTAACAGAAAACCATGAAGTAACAAAAATTTTACAAATTACACATAACATAAGATAGAAATTTCTGGTACTGCAAATTCCATCGACCAATAACTAACAATAATCAATGAAGTAACCCTTAAACATGAAATACGTAACACAAATGGAAATTAAAATATAAGTAACATAAATGGAAATTAACATACAAGTTGCATTTAGGGAGTTGAAGAATCCAATGGATTGGTTCTTCGTAAACCTCATGCACAAGTGGCAAACATAGTATCTACATTACTAAATACATCCTATGGTTGAAAACAAGGCGATATCAAACTCTCTTGGTAGATTTCCGGAACCATCCAATCTTTGATGTTTTGAATTTGGGGAGTCTTAAAAGTACTATCTCTAAAATTGTAAACAACCAACTTTGAATCAAACTCCAGCAAAACTTGATCATCCTCAGAAACATAAAGTGCCTTAGTATAAGGACAAGAACCAACACCTTCCATGAAAGGAACACGGAACAATTTAGACCAAGAGTCTTTATTTCCATACTCCTTCATAAGCCAAACATCTGAAAAAGTATCACTATGAGAAAGTATACACAAACAATCCCTCAACACCCCTAAGGTTAAAGTAACCACAGCTACCCCTCCATAATCAGGCTGCAAAAGTTCTTGATAAGATTCCTTCTCCAAATCAAGAGAAACAATGACCCATGAAGAAATCCAATTAGTAGATGCTAACCAATTAACAGTTCCATTAACGAATTTTCCTGATTCATCAAAAGGAACACCAGAAGGAAAATCCTGAATCCTTCTCCAAGAATTGGTACCCAAAGTATGAACCTTTACTTCAGTTTTGTAAACCCTATTACTTGTGCTACCATCAGTATCAGATTCGTAGCAAGAAACAGCAACTACCTTGTAACTCTCACTGAAATGAGCATAGCCAAATGCATAGATCGTGTAACTCCCTTCTCGGGGTGGATTATTCAAAGAGGGCAATTTGGCAAATTTGCTAATGGAAGGGTTCCACAAAAGAGCGAAACGTTGATCGAGTGCGAAGCAGAGGATGCCGTGGCAAGAGCCAACTATGAGATCAAAACGGTTTCGATTGTTGAGAGGGTAGTCTAGCTGTGCGGCGGTGGCGGTTATTTCTGTGAAGACGGAGGAGAGAGGGTAAGTCGTGAGGACGAACTCGCGTGATGAATTGGTGAAGGTTAGGATGAGGTGGTGGCGCGTGGTTGACACGCGAAGGTGCTTTTTGGCGAATTTGGGATCGCAGATTAAAGATTTCCAGGATTTGCAGACGCACTGGAGTTGCATGAGGATTTTTACAGGAAGTCTAGAGAGAATATCCACGACGAGCTCGAATGGAAGAGTGGGAAGTGAATCTCCGGGAGTGATGGAGGAGGAAGGTGGTGTTAGGGTTTCGGTGGAGGAATTCAAACGCTGCCTCTTGGTGTGTGGATCAGGCGAAGCGACGTCGTTTTGCCCATCGGCGTCACCCATTGGCGCCATTGCTGAGTGTAGCTACTTGGTTATAGCTGTGTACAATATATTTTGTTTGTTTATATAAAAAATAAAAAATGGATGGCAATTACCATGTAATTTCTCATGCTCATATTTTCTCACTTGACTTGTCACCACCGTTTAATGAGAACCATCCACATTTTTACTTTTAGTCGTAGAAAATATGATATAAGTGGAATTAAAAGTACTTTTCAATTTTCCTATCGAGTTCCAATTTGAGAATTTTCCAATCCTTCTAATATAAGGACCCTCGTTATTAATATTATCATTAATTATAATTAGACATGCTATATTAGTAAACATATTACCTATTATTTTTGTATAATCATATCAAAATAACATAATCAAATATATTATTTCGCATATTCAGTTCACATAAGCAAATTTAATTTACCTATAGAGATTCAATTCACGTAGATTTTTATGCAAATTTAATTTATATATATATATTCAATTCATATAAGTTAATGCACGGTCTCAATTTACATACACATAAATAGCATCAGTATTGTCATTGTTATTTCAGTATCAAATATGACAATTAATTTCTTTTTTACCAAAATCAGTTTCAATCGAACCCTAACTAAATATTATAAAAAAGAAGATTAATGCAAACTTGATGTAAGTGAATAACAAAATTATTGTTTTTAACACTTGTTAATTATGTAATCTTACGTGTGTGTCAATGGTTACATGTATGTCAATAATTGTTACTTAATTTCTATCTTATTCAAAAATAAAATTAACTTGTATTGCACATTAAAATAAATGAGAATGAATTTTTTTGCCTTTGTTATAATTGATTAACAAGAAAGTTATTTCAATACAACTATCGTAAATTTCAATTTAATTAACATATAGCAGAAAATTAGGCATATATGAGAACTCCATGACACGTGCATGCTTTTAATAGCTTCTTAGAACCTATTAAAAAAAAAAGAACCAAATAAATTTTGTAACACCTACTCTTTTGCGAAAGGAAAAAAAAACATACAAAATGCATATAAGATATAACAATCTGGAAAGATCATAAAACAATGCATTTGTTTAAACATAAGCTATATTTAAAGATTAGAAAGCAAAAGCCCCCGTTTCTAACATTCAAAAACAATGAAAAACATGGGAAAAAAAAAGATGTATAAAACATTAAAATAAGAACTAACAGATAAAACATGTGACTATGATTTTTGGAAGAAATCCACAAAGATTAAGCTTACCAAATAGTAGTAAATACAACGATTTACTTCATTTGTAATGCAAAAAGATCTCAGCATCGTTGAGACTAAGCAAAAAGGGTAAAGAGTTACGAAGTCTCTTGCAGAAAAGATTGGTCTCTAGTCCCTCACTAAAGGTTCTCATACCCCATTAAGGATAGAGATGCTTCATAGCACCCATCCCAACCCTATTAAAGATACTGGTCATGCAAATTTGAATTCATGAGAAAATAAAAAAGAAATTGAAAGAAAATTGAAATAAATTTATAGAATTGTTGTGAAACCATATCAAGATCGTCCCTCTACAAAATCAGGTTAATTTTTGACAAATCAATTCTGAAACCCGATTACCAGATATAGACTTTGAAATCTGCTCCAAAAACCAGTTTCAAGGTTCCAAAACTGATTTTAAAAATTGATTTCTAATGAAACCGATTTTAAAATTTCTGGTCTTAAACTTCTTGTCAATTCTTCTTGTTTCTTGTACTCTCTCCAATCTTAAATATAAGCAAAAATGAATCAAAGAAAACTAATATATTTGATCTAAGATTTGGACAAAAAACATTACTTTTTCCTTAACTCATTTTTGCATATATTTGAGACCGGAAAAATACAACATTATCAAGAAATTATGTACCTAAATGTGTGGAAAGAGGGAACCAAACACAATACAACAATGAGTATTGATTTATACAAGTCATCAAATTAAGGTATTTATTAACTCAATAAGCCTTTCGAATCTAACATTTGCAATGTTACAAGAGTTTAAATAAAACACACCCGCTCATGACAATAACAACCTTTCCAGGCATCAATGTCCTTTAGCTCTGCTCATCATTAAAATGAATATGAACAACTCCTCCCCTAGGTGATGCCTGGTCAAAAGGATGAGGATACTTGTTATAAACATTGTACGATATTGAAAGGGACCACCTTTTATCAACACAGCCCTTCTAATAAACAGAATATTAAAAGGATGTTTAGAAAACAATGTTTTCCTGCATATTGTGTTGTAAGACAACAATGCAGATAAAAGATAAAACTGCATGCTACAATGACTCGCCTGACTTCAGAAAGTAATTAATCCAAACAACTGCTTTAAACTTCAAAGAAAGTTTCCAAGTAGCCTTTTCATCGAAAATCATGTCATGAACGTGGTTACTCAACTAAACATATAAAAAGAGAGCAAACAAAATGCTTAAGGGAGCAAACATATAATATACTCCACCAATACTGTGAGATTAATATTAACGAATATGCAAATCAATCTTTGATCAGATTATTAGGCTATAAAGTATTAATTTTGGCCTTAAAAATATTGATAATATAGCCAAGTTAACATATGCAGGATAGAGTACAAATACAAACTAAATAATTGGGTCAGAAGTGTCATACCATTGGTATCCCAAAACTTAATGTGTGATCTTCACAGCTAAGAAACAGGTATGAGTATTGTCTCTAAAGGCAATAGATTTAATTTTAAGAGATATGACTAAAATTAAAATCAAATAAATTTCACTATCAAAGTGTTTGAGAAGACAGATGAAATGGGGGCTAATAAGGATTAACAATAGTTGAAGAACAATAAAAAAGAGCGAAAGAGAGGAAACATATCACCATTGAGCTGGTGGAGGAACGACACAGAAGATCATAGAATTACGGTTCTTTGATTTTTGGCATAAAAATATCACTCTAAAACTATAGGTCAAAGAAACTTCATGTTGCAACGGACATCCCATGACAACCCCGTTTTGCAGCAGCATAAATTATGAAACTTGTGTAGCCAATAGCCATCAACAGAAATTTTAACAAACATACAAGTAACTGGGCATAACATGAATAGAAATTAAAGTATAAGCAGAATAGAAATTAAAGTATAAGCAGAATAGAAATTAAGGTATAAGTAGCGCAAATGGAAATTAACATACAAGTTGCATTTAGGGAGTTGAAGAATCCAATGGATTGGTTCTTCATAAACCTCATGCCCAAATGGCAAACATATAGCATCTACATTACTATATACATCCTACAGTTAAAAACAAGGTGATATCAAACTCTCTTGGTAGATTTCCGGAACCATCCAACCTTTGATGTTTTGAATTCGGGGAGTCGTAAAAGTACCATCTCTAGAATTGTAAGCAACCAACTTTGAATCACACTCCAGCAAAACTTGATCATCCTCAGAAACATAAAGTGCCTTAGTATAAGGAGAACAACCAACACCTTCCATGAAAGGAACACGAAATGAATTAGTCCAAGAGTCTTTGTTTCCATACTCCTTCATAAGCCAAACATCTGAAAAAGTATCACTATAAGAAAGTATACACAAACAATCCCTCAACACTCCTATGGTTAAAGTAACCACATCTACTCCTCCATAATCAGGCAGCAACAGTTCTTGATAAGATTCATCCTTCAAATTAAGAGAAACAATAACCCATAAAGAACTCGAATCAGTAGATGCTAACCAATTAACAGTTCCATGAACGAATTTTCCTGATTCATCAAATTCAAAAGGAACACCAGTTGGGAAATCCTGAATCCTTCTCCATGAATTAGTCCCCAGAGTATGAATCTTTACTTTAGTTTTGTAAAAGCTATCTCTAGCATTAAAACCTCTATAGCAAGAAACAGAAACCACCTTGTAAGTGTCACTGAAATGATCATAGCCAAAGGCATATATTGTGTAACAACCCAGTCGACTTGGATATTCCAAAGAGGGCAATTTCGTAAATTTCCTAATGGAAGGGTTCCACAAAATAGCGAAACTTTGATCGATAGCGAAACAGAGGATGCCGTGGCAAGAGCCAACGATGAACTCGAATTGGTTGTCATTGTTGAGAGGGTAAGCTAGCTGTGTGGCAGTGGCGGTTATTTCTGTGAATAAGGAGGAGAGAGGGTAAGTCGTGACGACGAGCTCGCGTGAGGGATTGGTCAAGGTTAAGACAACAAGGTGGCGCGTGGTTGACATACGAAGGTGCATCTTGGCGAATTTGGGATCGGAGATTAGAGATTTCCAGGATTTGCATACGCATTGGAGTTGGATGAGGAACTTTACCGGAAGTCTAGAGAGAATTTCTATTATGAGCTCGAATGGAAGAGTAGGAAGTGAATCTCCGGGAGAGATTAGGGTTTGGGTGGAAGAGTTCAAACTCGGCCTCTTGGTGGCGGTTGTTTCCTCCATAACTGAATCAGATGAAGTAGCGTCGTTTTGGATTTTCGGCGTCGCTACTTGGCGCCATTTATATTTGAATTTATTAGGATTTACAATCACCTTAATGAAGTTCTAATTTCAACT
The DNA here is from genome assembly GCA_037974835.1 of Cicer judaicum. Taxonomy (NCBI): domain Eukaryota; kingdom Viridiplantae; phylum Streptophyta; class Magnoliopsida; order Fabales; family Fabaceae; genus Cicer; species Cicer judaicum. The sequence goes on along the minus strand of JBBPBS010001075.1, from coordinate 10,244,634 downwards.
ATCATTACTAACGATTGCTTCATATTTGCTAAAAGCTCTAACTTAAAGCAAACAGATTTCGAAGGCAAGCACAATATACAAATTAAAGCAAATTGTTTTAATCTATTTTAGTTTTTATATAATTTGAAAGCATATTTATTGGATGTAAATAAGACATTATATTAAACATCTACTCTCTAATAAAATATAAATAAAAATGATAATAAATTTTAAATTATTATTTTAGTTATTATTTTTATTTCTATTTCATTTAAGTATTATTTAATAATTACATCCAACTTCTAATTTTAACTCTAAAATAATAATTAGTTTTGTTAAAAACAATCAACTGTACTCACTTTAATTATAATGAATCACCGTAATTTTATAAAAATGTTAGATATCATAATTTAAAAAAAAATCATAGTCGTTCAATGTAATTTTACTACTTGTACTATAAAATCAAACATAAATTTAATTGTTTTCGAGTACAATTGATTTTGTTTTAAAATTAATTCTGATTTGAAGTTAGAAAAATTTGTGAAATCTTTTTATTTTTACTTACAAATTTTAAATATTGAAATATATTTATTTTTGAAAAAAATATCAGTCCAATTACAAAATAGTTTAATAATTGCATAACAAATCTTTCACGAACTTGGTCATATGGCTAACAAAAAAGTTATGTGAAACACTTTACTATAGACAACTCTAAACATAACAAAACTGATTAAGCCGAATACAATTATTACACATAACTATTACACATAACGACATAATATACACGCTATTGATAACAATTACACACCTAAAAAGTGATATTAAAGGGTGATACTCATCAAAGAAAATACTACACCACATGCCAAAACACATTATTTGGTACTTCAAACCCAATTATTCAGTTTATCTTTTAATATTAAGGAATATGTAAATTGATCAGGTTATGAGGCTAAATAACTGCTGGCCTTAAAAATATTGAAAATATAGCCAAGTTAACATATGCAGGATAAAATACAAATACAAACTGAATAATTAGGATAGAAGTGTCATGCCCTGAGATTCTAATATACATAGAACTAACAAACACACATGCAAATGACAAGAAAAAACTCCACTAAAGAAAGAGAAGGGACTAAACAAACAGTTTTGATTGTTCAAGGGGGCAGCAGTCTAGCTGTGTGGCAGTGACGGGTGAAGACATAAGAGAGGACAAGTCGTTAAGACAAACTCACGTGAGGGATTGGTGAAGGTTAGAATGAGGTGGTGGCTCGTGGTTGACACGTGGAGGTGCTTTTTGGCGAATTTGGTATCGAATATTAGATATTTTTAGGATTTGCATACACATTGGGTTGCATGAGGAACTTTAATGGAAGTCTAGAGATAATTTATGCCTAAAACTTGAATAGAAGAGTGAAAAGTGTCGACGCGTAAGCAGAATCTCTGGGAGTTTCAAAGGAGAAAGATGGTGTTAGGGTTTTGGTGGAGGAGTTCAAACACTACTTCATGGTAGTAGTTGCTTCCTCCATAAGTGGATCAAATGAAGCAATGTCGTTTTAATGCAACTAAATAAGTTTAGTTTTATTTATTTAATTAATTAGGAGCAATTTTTATTTGAAATTTCCCATAACAGTGGCAATTGTTGTTAGATGAGGAAATGCCACAATTTGGATTAGGGTTGAATAAAACTAGTTGATATGATCGAACCAGAGTCATCCAAATAAGCCAATTTGATATGTGGACGGATTGTATCAGGACACAAGCCTGAATCATCCAACTGAGTCAATTTGATATGTGGACATATTGTATCATGTCACAACTTACAAATTTGCAAATGCATGTATATATGGATTCGGTGATCAGGTGTAGGTCAGAAAAAAAAAAGACATGTTTGCATCAAGTTTGTTCCATGAATTGCTTTTTAAGCTATATATCTTCCAAAAAGTTTCGTAGGATAGATCTTTCCATATCAAACCCCTACATTCCATCTCACAAGAAGGTAGACTACTAAATGATACAAACTAAATAACCTTATAGTCATCCATTAGATGATCATAACCAAACCCATGAATATAAGCATGAAAATACCGATAAAGGTCATTCTCAACAGGGCTAGGAGGAATGAGATTGAATTCGTCGGTAGTTGGATTCCACAATACAACATTTATCTCATCATCAAACATATTAGAGACAAAGTGTCACTGATACTAATAGAACTCAATATTAATATCTTGACCAAGCTATCGAATCAAAAGTGACGTATTTAATTTGATTTTTCTCAAATCTCTCACCAAAAATGAAATACAACCTAAACTGGAGTACATGTTTAGCATCCACCACAAGAGATAAGAGATGCATCATCATCATATTGAGAAGGAGTTCTATTTATGATATAATTACAGTAAATGCTCATGAAATAAGGGTTTCAAATACGATTGATCATGATTTAATTACACATTGAAATCGATTCAAAAAATTTCCTACCATATCAAGAGAGCCTTTCTAGGAAAAGGTGGATATTTGTTATAAATTTTCCTACCATATCATGAGGGAGCCCTTCTAATAAACAGAAATTTAAACGATGTTTAGAAAACAATGTTTTCCTACATGGTGTAATAATAAGACAACTATGTGGACATAGCTACAATGACTCATTTGACTTCTCCAAGAAAGTTTCCAAGTAGCCTTTTCATCCAAATTAGCTACAATGCGAAGTGCTCGTACCGTGTCAAAAGCGGCATATATCTCATTCATTAGACAAGGTAATACTCAGACAGGAGAGCAGCTCCTACAACAACTGTCAAGCACAACAAACTTACAATATCTGCCATCCCAAAAGATGATTCTGACAAAAAATAAATTTTATGAGTCTCTACGTTCCCTTTAAAACCTCTGGCGATCATAGCCTGCAGTATTTTATGTAAAATTACCAGAATATTAACTATGAACGGTTCATGATGATTATGAAATGCCAACACCAAATTAGCTACAAAATGTCAGTTTGTGATCAGAGGCCTATGTCCTGGGAAATTGAGTTTTGTAACGTGTTAATAATTTAAAAAGAGTAATTTTTTCTTGAGCTCAACATAAAGTTCAAGCTACGCAATCAACACAGACAAATTTCTAACCATTTTTACTTGATAATATTTGACAGTTCTAAAATTAGTTGAGAATATGATATAATAATGCTCAAGCACTTCAAGTGACACTAGCAAAGAAGAAAAGGAAAAAGACATTGTACATCTAAAACAAACCTGAGAAATTTGCTCTGCATGGCTGAAAATATTTTTGAAGATGCGGCGGAAGTAGTTAAAGAAAACTGTGAAGCCATGCAAAGGTAAAAGGTAAGAGAATCATTACAATGAGGAAATATCTAGAGTAAAACAATTAAGTCAATCAGAAATTCATTTTTAACTAAATTAAAATATTATTTTAGCTCCAGAACTGAGTTTCCCATCCAAACTACCAACCACATAACATCATGATAAATGTGCATGCTAAAACTTAATTAATTTCGGCTTCTTGGTCCTTTAAAAAGTGGTACATGTATCTGTCAGTGATATATGTGAAGAATAGAAAGTTGAGCAAGATAGCAACAAATCAATTATCACTATTGAAAAGAAACAGATGACTTCCATTTCTTCAGTAATTTTGTTCGGGATCAGACTGAATTGATTATTATACTGACATGCCATATAAGATAATGGTAGCATGTCATGTACCAGTCCAAATATTGTGACAAATGAAACAGATCAACACTTCAGTATAATGTTATGGCAATAAATATATTTTTTGTCTGTGTAGAAAAAAGTGAATGCTGCATCATCAATAGACACAGTGTATGGTGCTAATTATCGGTTTAATTAACCTTATCATGGAAATACATGAATAGACGTGTTATGAACTTATGCACAATCATTATTCAGATGATAGCCACCATCTATCTAGTTGGTTGGAACACAAATAAGTGATTAGAATAGGGAACACTATCTTTTTATGATGCCTAGAAATAAGTGGAAGAGCTAGCAATATTTTCTTACTATCAATTGTCTCCATAACAGTCAGTTGTTTCCAATTTACTCTACGAGATACAATTCCCAAAGCAATGTTGCGGACCTGCAACAAAATAATTGGAATATTAAATCACAGTAAAGGAAAATAAAAAAACTTCAGCCTAATAGCTTCAGTTAAATTGGGCTATAACTATTGATTGAAGTTGCTGCATGAATGCCCAAATTTCACTTCCTTTTTAGTGTTTGACAAATTTTATTGCCAATACTACTTAATTTAATTTTCCTTGTAATTACACAATTTTCTTGTGTGGTAGTTTTAGTTATAATGGAAGATATAACTTTATAAGCACCTTACTCTTTTTCATTCTTACCTCATCAAAAACTAGACTGATAAATCTCAATGAAAGTAAAAGGGTAAGCACAATTTCTGATACAGATACTCCTATGTATCTCAGAGGAAGCATAAACCATCGTAATGCAAATGCTAGTTGTTCGGGGGTTGTGGTTGTGAGGCAGAGACTTGCACTTTGAAATACCTTCCAATAAATGTAGACCGAATTCTTAGTAGTCAAAACCATAAAAAAATTATATTGTTTCAGAAAGCTTTCAGAGCATTGTTCTTGCCGAAAGTCCTAAAACAGGTTGTAAATAAAAAGTATAAGCAGGAATGAAGAAATCATCTTACTGTAAAAGTCAAACATGCAACAGTGCTTCCTACAGATAAGCCTTTCCTCGTAAAGGTAAATGGACCTAACTTTGAGATTACATATGAATAGCCTGTTAAAGATATAGGAAGATTAGGAATCCCTGTCACCGTGGGTGGTGGAGTTCTCGACTGAACAAGTGCAGGCACACCATCTGAACTCAGCCCTAATGTTATGAATAACAATGCCGATAGAAAATAAACTCGCCCCAATTGATCCTATGAATATAAATTAGGCAAGAAATTTCTCAAATTAACACACATCAAGATGAAAACAACAGTAAACAAGCAGCCAGCTGCAGAATAGTTTTGACTTTAAACTTAAAAGACTTGTTTATGAGAAGGCACAAGCTAGCTCGAAGCATAAATTAGCATTAAGCATGAGAAAAACTACCAAAACATGGCAAATAAAAAATATTGTGAATCAGAGGATAAGTCAAGCATTAAAAATTACTTACCGTCCAAGCATTTCTTGGTAGAATCCAAATTGAAAGTAAAGTCAAGTATAATACTAATCCAAATTGCATAATTATATGTGACCTTGCCGGTAGAACAACCAGAACTAAAAGCCATACCTGTAAAATAAGATTAATTGATTACCAAAGATCACAAACACATGAAAACCAAGAAGCTAGAACAAGCATTTCAAATACACTGGCTACACAATCGAATCTACAAATAATTGCTAATTACTAACATTTCCATGTCAATCTATTATAAAAACTCAGGCATTAATAGCCTTGGCCCTTGAGCCTTTCACCAAAAGCAGTCTAACATGTATCAATGACAATTCAACTATCCGTCCATAAGTCGTGGAAATTTCTCCAGTCCCTTAGACAAACATGAAATAAGTGGTGAATTTCAAACAATAAAAGGATAATAACCGGCTCACCCGATGATTCAATATTATGTTTCATAACGGTTTTAGAGGACTCCACAATGGCAGTAGCTAATACATCCCAAATTTTACAGCAATATAAAAGTTTGCAACTTAGGCAACCGCTACCAAAACAGTTCACCTCACCAAAGCTTTAGTTCATGAGCACAATTGAAAATTTGTTTGTTTAATATTGGTGGATATATCTTGTAACAGGACATCAATTCATTATTTGGCTCTCTATGATTACAACCCAAAAGTCCAAAACTAAGTGTAATCTTTCTAAAACACCTAATAATGCACAACACTGAATGAAAGATATCAATTTAGTTGTAAACTACAAAAGCCATAAAATAATTAAACTTACCAATTTGACTCTAGGATCAATAGAGTGAAGAAAAGTGGTGGGAGAAGAAACAAATTGTCCAATGGGACTAGCTGTAGCATTAGAAATCAATCTGAAAACTTTATCAGCAGCAAAAGAGCCAGTGGGAATCCACTTAGACCAATTTGGTGATTGACCATTATCCTCTTTTGAAGCTCTGATTCTAAGAATTGTCTTCCTACTCTTCCTCACCTTGGGCGCCAAAAGGGTTTTCTTTGATATGCATTTGGGGAAAACCACACGATGTGAAAGTACATGTGGTGGTGGTGATGGCAAAGAAACACAAAGGAAAGTGGCATGGTTACAGTTCATGGAGATGAAATGGTGTGTACTCTTCTCATGCAAAAATTGAACTTTTTTGAAACCAATAAATTAGGGGAAAGGTGAAGCAGAGAGTAACTATGTGGCAATCTCATGTTTCTCTATGAACATCATTTTTATTTTTTAATCGAATACTATTATTATATATATTCCAGTCATATAACACAGCTGGGCATTTGGTCTAGTGGTATGATTCTCGCTTTGGGTGCGAGAGGTCCCGAGTTCGATTCTCGGAATGCCCCTTCTTTTTTTGTCAATTTCAGTACCAACCAATCATTTTTCCTCTTTACATAAAGATAAAAACATTAATCAGTATATGCAAACGCAAAAGCCTAATTCAATTGAGCTACTTAAGAACACTAATCCATATTTTTTATTAATTATAAAATATATCTCTAAATAGTAAATACGTTTTCGGACTTAAAATTTCAACCAAATATGACAAACTCATGAGGGGGAAATGAAATTCTCCCCACCAACTGCTGCACTATGCAGTGGAAATAGTGAAGTTTTTTTTGTTATAACAGTTCATGTTAATAATTACTCCATATGATTATGATTCACAATTTTTAATACAATTTTAATTATTTTTTTTACATTATCCTTAAATGATTTATATACACAACCTTAAAGTATTATTATAATTTAGTAATCATTTATATGAGTAATTTGATAAATTTTAATTGTTATATTATTTTAATATAGTTGTTAATTTTCATTAGAAAGAAGAGTTGAATTGAGTACCTCCAACTCTCTCAAATTAAAAAAAAACATAAAAAATTTATGTACGTGGCAAGGGATCATCTTATCCCTATTTCTGTAGAAAAAATAAAAATAAATCCGAGAATATAACAAAGCATCAATGGAATGATTGTGTTCACATGCAAACATAATAACCAACGAAATATCTGATATACAAATGTGCATTAATCGGATAACCAATAACAATGACAGCCTCTTTCGTCCAGGCAAGATCTTCAGAATATAAAATGATCTAAAAATAGGAAATTGAATGAGCTTTCTAGATCCTCCTCACATTATTGCAGTGCTGACTCCATCTAGAATGCTATTAATAATATCAATAGATCTTTTTAGACCTTTAATGCAATCTTCTGAGCTGCAAGAGCTTCAGCCTCTAGAGTTGGTTCCCATAATAGTGTACTCTCTGCAAGTAATGCTGTTACAGTATATGGATCCATGTTTGATGCCGGACGCCTGTCTTCCAGGTAACCTACACTCAACATATCAATGGTGATACTTAGGTCCTTCTTCGATAAACACTTTAATTAAGTACTTATACCATAATTGTTTATCATATAAATATTTATGTATATAAAAGTTAAATAAGTCAAATAATGCTTAAATGTTAACAATGACACAATTATTGTTTGTGACCGTGACTTCACCTTTGCCACTCTTTTCGGTGTCTCTTCCCACACGGATTGAGCATCCACGGTTAGCAACTCCCTGCATATTCAATTATATAAGAATGTTTCTCACAAGATGATATTCATATACTTCATGTTCATGTTTGATTAATCTATTTTTAACAAGAATAGGTATTCAAAATTTTCAAGAAATACCCAAGAAAAGGTGTTGATGCTGGCTGTCTCATGCTTTCCTGTCAACCTTCTCTCATTTCCTTCTCCATATGCTTCAATGTGGACTTTGTGGCGAAGGGAAAGATTCAAAATTGCCTTCTTTATTACCTCAAACCCTCCTTCTTCCCTCATGCTCTTTGTACTATAAAGCAGAGAATAATATTTATCAACAAGTTTAATGGATAACACTGTCAGTGTAAATTAATTTTACACTGACATTTAATGGGAGTCCTCACTTTACCATACCATACCGCTAACTTTAATATTTAGATACAAAAGTGGAGTGATGTGGCAAAATAGTCTACTTTCATTGAACGCTAGTGTAAAACTAGTTTACACTTTTTGACTCATTTTCTTATCAGCTTGGTCATTTAGCAAGTCAATAAGATACATGCAATTATGAGTCATAACAAAGGCATGTAAAAAAACCTGTAATTGGTGTGACATCCTGCACCATTCCAATCACCCTGTCAAGGTTTAAACAACACAATTAGTAAGTAGAATTGGCATCATGTAAGAAATAATGCCAACTAAAAAAGCATTATAGTACCTCTATTGGTTTTGGATCAAGAGTAAGCACAACACCAGCTTGCTCAGTAATTCTCTATCAGAACAAACAAAGTACAATATATTCAATTACAAGATACAAAAGTCTTAAATAAGACATTATTGTTGAACCAGAAGCCTCTACAGAATTAGGATACTGTGACATTTTTTATAACTGATTGTTTCAGAAGCTCAACCTTTCTGTATCAAAAAAAGTTTAATGTTATATGTATGGAAAACCAAAAGTTGGTTAAGTGAAATTACCTCAAGGATGTACCTTGAAGCCCAAATATGATCACCAGCTTCAATACCTACACTAGGACCAACTTGATACTCCCACTGCAATATTCATCAAAGAATACTGAGAAAAACAATTTCGATAATCATAACATAACATTTGAAACAAAAGGAACAACAAGAGATTTACCTGTCCAGGCATAACCTCTCCATTGGTGCCACTGATGTTAATTCCAGCATATAAACAAGCCTTGTAATGAGCATCAGATATATCACGTCCAAACGACTTATCAGCCCCGGCACTACAGTAATAAGGACCCTGATACATGAAGGAAAGCCTAATTAAATCAACTTTTTGAAATTCACAAATTTATGTGAAATTAAAACACACAAAATAAGTGACATTACCTGAGGACCAGGATAACCACCAACAGGCCAACCTAAAGGCCATTTCACATCTGTTTGAAGTAAAGTGTACTCTTGTTCTATTCCATACCTTTGAACAATCAACATACAACATCATCAGGATGTTTTCTGTTAAGATTATAATTCAACACCAAAAATGTTCAGTTATCTTCTATTTAATATTGAAGAGGTTTGAGCATCCTAGAGTTAATAGTAAGTTACATTTTTCTAGCATTCAACAATAGTTGGTAACATTAAAAAATAAGAAGTACAATAAATTCATACCATGGAATTTCAGCCTGAACCTTTGGATTACTGAAGATTTCAGCAGCTCTGTGTCTCTTATTTGTAGGGATAGGCTCACCTGCTGGTGTGTAGGCATCACAAATGACCTTTGCAAAAACAAAATAATCTAATTAATATCATAACATTTGTACTATTTCATTTTTCAATCATCATGTCATGAAACAGCTTTCAACTATTACAGATCTTACCAAAATATTGTTACCGCCGCGGAAAGGATCTTTGAAAATTGCTTGAGGACTAAGGAGGAAAAAAAGGCTAAAGTTAAAAAACTGCAATGGCATGGACTAAAACTAGTAACATTAATAAAAGTAAAAAAATTCTTACTATAGGATTACTTCACTATCTTCACCAGGTGCTTGTCCAGTGCTAGATCCATCATAGTTCCACTTCGGGAGCTCAGAGGGATCCTCAACAGGCTTTGATATGGTCTGAGAATAGAAAACATACATAATATAGTATTATAATGAAAAACAATAACATGATAGGAATACTTTATCTTAGCATGTTTATAGCATTATAAATAACATACTCTTGATTTGCTGCGAACATCAATTCCTGTTCCACCGATCCTGTTTCAGAAAAAATATCACAGTTTTAAACACCTTGTACATACAAAAGCTATAAAGCACTAACAGATACACGAACATGACATTGGCACTAATAATACAGACATAGTAGAATGAAATACCAGATGTACTCAGCAATTATCTTGTCAGTGAATGGAGTGATGTCCAAATTGAGTAGACCCTCTAGCCTGTTGATGGTGCTATTATCAGGCTTGATTGCCATTACTCTAAACTTAGCAGAACGTGCAACTTTCTTGTTTTGTTTCACAACTAAAGAACTCCACATCTTTGATGTGATTGGAGTTGCACATGGAGAAGTTTTTGTGATTCTCATCTGCCATTGTGTAGAAGGTGCCAAAATCTGTGCCATATTTTGTTTCTTGCAACATGAAAAGAAGTCATGAGAAACCCCAAATCAAAAATTGAATTAGATTATACTCCCTCCGTCTCATAATGAATGTCACTTTAACAACAAAAAATTGTCTCAAAATGAATGTCGTTCACAATTTTAAATGCAACTTTAATTATTTTTTCCTATACTACCCTTCAACGATTACTATATATACAACTTCCAAAATATTATTATATTTTGCATCGATAGTAGTGAAAAATCCACCAATAGTTAAGATGAGTAGTTTCGTAAAATGACATCTCTCTTTCTTCTAATTATTGCATTTCTTAATATGTATGCAAAAACCTTAAACAGGCACTCATTATGAGATAGAGAGTGTAACTCATAAGATGATTGTCAAATGAGCCATAACATAAATAAAAGCATTTTAAAGAAATTGTCTAATCCTTCTTAAACATATTTTAGTGTGCAAAAATTGTCAAAACTTGATACATTTTCTTACTAGATATCACCATTAAGATCAAGCACAGACGAGTATTATGATCTAGAAATTATGTTACTCAACCATACTCAAATGATAGCTACTTTAAGATCATGGTGTAAACCAAACGACTTCCTATTAAAACTTTACATGACATATTAATCAGCATTAGGAGTTAGGAGTTAATTATGTTAGTTGCAATCAGTTAGACTTCGTTGAGTTGGTTATATACCAACCATCTCATTCTTTCAAGGTACATAAACTAATGTAGCTCCAAAATCACTCTAATAATCAGAGTCCCCACTCAAGAAGATGCACATTGCATAATAACATCAGACCATACACAAAAAAACTAACCAAAAAAGAAAATCACTCAAGAAGATATGCAAAAATACTTTAACAGTCAAATAAAATATGCTAATCTAACCAACATAGAGGAGAGTAAAGATTACCAAGAATATTGTTTTTTGGGGGCATATTTAAAATAAACATCTATCTATGCACAGTTATCACACAATCAAACATAGTCATTAATCAGATCCATTACAAATTTACTAAACATCAATCTTCTTGACTAAAAGTAGCAAAAAAATTTATGATCACAAGAAAAATTAAAATGATGAAGAAGTTAGTTCTACAATATGAAAATAAATTAAGAAACATGAAATGACAAAATATCCTGCACCCATTTTTTAATTTTAATTTTAAAACCATAAGAAGCATTATTTAACCAGAAATTAAATCTTGGGAATTATTGAAAACTTAGTATCATATTCAAAAAGCATCACTTTTGAACCATCATAAATTTTCACTAGCAACAACTATCTTGAAAAATTCTCATTAATGAGTTACACAAGAAAGATGCAAGACAGTTACAAAATGGACTATTTTTCACGGCCATAAATAAAATATTTACCATAAGTAGGAAAATGGGTTTTCATTGCACAAAGAAAACTCACCAATAAAGAGTTGAAAAATGGCAAAAGCTTCAAACTTTGAAAATGGGTTGAAGTGTCAAAGAACCATAGAAAGAAAGAGTGAGAAAGGTTAGAGTGAAAGTGTTGTGTGTAAAATAAGGGTTGGTGGCTATTCTAATATCGATAGGGGTGTGCTATGAGTGGATGAAGTTTGTTTTTGGTCCCTTAAAGAGCACCAAGAGAAGCTTGGACTTATAATATTTTAGATAAGGTTTCAATGCTTTTCTTTCTTTTTTTATCCAATATTTTCTATATATACCTTTTTTATAATCATAACTTGTTGCTTATTAGCTTAGATTTTATAATCACAATGATTAATAATTAATAGTAGTTTTTTCTGCTGACAATCTTTGTATTTCATAGCTTATTTAGATCTTAGGTTGCTTCTCCTATGCAATTAGATCTTAGGTTCCCTTAAAGAATATTAAATATTTCTTTGGACTTTCATATTTTTTACTCTTTGGAGTATTATGTATACTTCTCATTTTCCTATGCATTGGATTTGTACCATTAAAGCCTAGTTATATTTTAATTATATACTATATATATATATATATATATATACAAAAGTTATATTTTAATTTTTTAAATATTTATCACTATATTATATATGTGTGTGTGAATTTAGAATTATTAAAATTTTACTATCTTAACAATCATACTATTATTTTACAAAATAATTTTTCATATTAATAAAAAATAAAATATATTATTTACGATGTATTTTTAATTTAGTTTATAAAAATATGAATATTTTACAGTTCTTATGTGAGTGACTATTACTAAATGATTTATACAAATTAATATATATACAAATGATTTATAAAACATTTTTCAATTTCGTTCTTATATGAGTGACTATTACTAAATTCTATTGATATCAATGACATGTTCATTAAGTGGTTCATATAAAATGATCTATAACTTTTAAAATAATTTTCAATTGGTTCATATAAATATGAAATATTTAAATTTAGTCTTTGATTCTGAAAAATATTTTCAAATTAATCTTTCTATGGTGTATTTGCTAAGGGTAATGGTACTCTTGACAACATTATAGAACAATTATGGGTCATAATAAAGATTAATAGAAAACATTTGAAATTTTAAATTATAGTAGGTTATATATGGATACTAATAAAAATTAATACAATTTTTTTGTTTTGTGATTTTCTCACTTTTTATTTCTATTCAAATATTTTCCATTTTCCCCTCTACTATTATGATTTGGAACATTATACTTAATAGAGACATCATCACCATACTTTTAGTAATGGACATTTACAGAATGGTAAATTTTAAAAATGTTTTACATAATTGAGAATTAAATATGAATATTTATATTCTCATAGACCAATTTAAAAGTGTTATCCAAATGTGATACTATTTTAAATAATGGAAACATCATTGTTTGATAGAAAATTTTACAAAATCGATGACCAAATTAAGATATTCATATTCTAAAAAATGATGAAAATTATGAAAAAGAAATAGTGTTTAATTAATTTTCCTTAAAATATTATTTTCACAAATAAGTTCTTAATTAGTTTGCACACTGTATGGTAAAAAAAAGTGAGGGAGAGGGAGAAAAAAAGTTTAAAAGAAAATGGAGAAAGTGGGAGATAAAAATGAAAAGAAATAGATATCCAATAGGATGCATTTGTAGAGAAACGGGTGCAATAGAGAATTCAAAAGTTGCATTGCATGAATAGTAAAAAAACGGAACCGCATTCATATGGAATAATCTTTATGAAAGAATAACAATCAATACTTATATTTTCATCCTAATAATAAGACTACCGAATAGAGAGAAAAAGTAACACATGCCTACTTTTTTACTGGCTTTTTCTACAGGGACATTTCCTTAAACATCGACCAAAGCAATTGCGTGTAATTAAAAGTTTAATAGAAATATATAAAAGAATGTAATTTACATATAAAGTCAGAGTAAAAAAAAATTATAGGTAAATCAAAATCATACCTATTTAATTATTAATAAAATTTGATTTACATATAATTTGTTGATTGTATAAATTTTTTTAAAATTGTAAATGCATAAAAATTAAATTTATATATATATATATATAGTATATAAAAGAATGTAATTTATATATATATATATATATATAAAGTCAGAATAAATTTATTTTACATAAATTAAAATCATAATTGTTAAATTTTTAATAAAATTTAATTTTTATTACAACTATTTATGATTTGTTGATTGTGTAAAATTTTTTTGATTAACAACGCATGAAAATTAAATTTATATATATATATTTCAATTGGTAGTGGGACTGTGCGATATTTATTCCTAAATATCAAACTCGAATTCCATATATAATATAGCATCGCCGAGATAAATTTTAAAATGAGAGGATGAAATATTTCGATTTTGACCATACATAATTATGTGATTAAAAAATATTTAAGTAACACATTATCCTTTAAAAAAAAAAAATTGTATAATTTTGACTATGATTTGATAAATAGATAAGATTGACTTATCTCACTCATGTCATCTTATTTGATATGTTATGAATTTTCGTTAAAAAGATAAAAATGTTAAATCTTGATCATACAACTATAAATTATGATTAAATAATTTTTTAAATGACACATAATTATTTAAAAAATTCATAATTTTGTATGGTAAATATTTTATCTCTTATATCTTTTATCTCATTTGATATATATATTATTTTAAAGTTTGTTTAGTAAGACTATTTTCTCTCAAAATAAATAAATAATAATTAACACTTTAAAACAAATTAATTTGAGTTTTGATTTTTATTTCTTGAGAATTTATTTTTCAACTCCTACTATTCCTTTCTTCAAACTACGTATATGATTATCTTGAGAAGTTTTATGGTTTTTTTCATAATTTTTTTTATTTTTAAAATTTAAGCCCATTAATTCTTTCTTTGTCAAAATACCTTTTATTATTTTATAATTTGTCTAAAAGGTATCTTATATTTTTTTCCAATCAATAATAAATAATATTTATCATGCTGAGGATAAAAATAATTATTTATTTTAAATGACAAATTAAATTTGTAAAAATCAAATTATTTATTGCCAAATTAGATACGATTATCATTTTCTTTTTGTAATTTAATCACTAAATCTTTTATCCAGGAGAGAGATAGTGAAAAGGATATATGAAAGGAAATAAAGAGTAAGAAAAGCATAATAGATAATTATATGCTTTGATAATTCGTAAATTATATGTTTTGGTAAAACTTTTGATTTTGTGTAGTGTACACGTACATGGTTACATTACCTATATAACTTTGTCTTGTAGTGTGGATATGGTACACCATCATGAACCAAATGTCATTAAGATATCACAATTAATGACCATGTAATATAGTACACACTTAATTTGAAAGTGAAATTAACTCAGCACGTGATCATGATGGCAAAGAGCAAATCAATGAGGCTCTTGTAGGACCACAATGGATAATCTCAATAGAGACATTTGTGTGTGTAAAAAATATACCATTTTCAAGCATGAATCTTTAACCTTTATCACGGTTGAGAATTCACCATCTATACTTCCACTTTATCCAACCATCACTATTTGTTTGATGTTAATGTCTAACCACCTATCTTTTTTCATAATCTTACGCTAAAATATTATTAATTCAGAAAATCGATTTCATGGTATGTATCCAAAATCTAAATGATGTCATGTTAAAATTTTACGTGACAGTATATATTATTGTTTTATGAAATATCAATCTCAAACATTTTTGTAAAGGTAAATTATAGGCTGTTATTTTCTAATCAAAAAATTATATTTAACTTTATTTTCAAAATTTTAGGATTTATATGGCAATTAAGTACACGTGATTAATTTTAATTAATTATAGATAATTTATTAACAATTTTCTAAAAATAATATAAGTCTCACCTTTTATAAATTGTTTTATTGTTTAAATGCGCTGATCTAGTTGGACATTTTTTACATTAATTAGTTATTAAAAGGAGGAACTTTTAAAATTATTGAAATTTTAATAATTAGTTAGTATTTTTTATTTTTTTAATTAATAATCAACACTGATAATAATCTTTAAATTCACACAAAATTAAACTATAATTTAAAGACTTAGTCCTTCTTATTTTATTGTAACGAATTAGTATTTTTTTTTTT
>JBBPBS010001075.1:10215858-10228583 GCA_037974835.1 Cicer judaicum | reverse complement strand
AGTTTTCAATAAAAAAAATACATATCTAGATGATGATGTTTACGTGTCTAATTCAAATATGTTATTTACAAAGTCCAAATATGTTTTAAGCACATAAATTAATATTTTTATTTAATGTTTTTTTAGAAGCTAGACACCATCTTCATTCATAAGAGAAAAAAAAACGGAAATGACATATTTGTCCCCAACTTCGTCCTCTTCTCTTGTTATATATTTTCTCTGTTTCATTCTTCCTTTGGTTTTTGTAGTTCAATTTGCTGATTTAGTAATTAGAGATTTACTAACCGTGTGTTTGTCTAGTTTAGTAGGAAAGGGAGGCAAATAGAGTAACAAAACGAGAACATGTTCTTCTGTAAGTTCTAACAATATTGAAATCACATTTAGTACCTTTAAATGTAAAAATAAAAATAAAAATAAAAACGTGTGGTTCTGTTTTTTATAATAGAAAGTCTCAGTTCTATTAAGAACTCTAATAATTATTAAAAAAAAAAGTTAAATATTTTTATAAGTTATTTTAGAGATTTCGTGAAAATGATTTATGAATATCAGTAGAGAAAATTTATTGAGATATATCTTATTAAAATTTTACTAAAATAAATCCAGTGAAAAAATTACTCTATGGATATGAGCAAATTTACTGTTATAAATTTCTTTTTTTTTCAAAGCTGATGCTATACTTATGTTTGGGCAATTTGGGCCCATTCTCATTGATGAGGCCCAAGACTATATTAGCCACTCTCCGCTCCTTTTATCCTAACAAGTTTCAAATTTTTACATTTCTAAATATAGAAAGTTTAAAAAAATATATATATTTCAAAAGTTTTAAATTGTTTGAAAGATTCAAAAATTTGAAAATTAATTATTTTAAAACTTTGAAAACTTTCGAATATTTTGAAAAGAGAAGTGAAAAAATGAAAAATTGAAATTTTATAAAAGATAAATTTGCATTTTCACGATGATTTAGGGGTGAGAGGTTTAGATATGGTGGTGCAGGATATAATCCTCTACCCAACTTCCCTTTCCCTTACGAATGGATCATCAAATACCTAGACTGGAGCATATCAATATTTAATTGGGTAGAGAATTATACCTTGCATAGGGGTGAGAATAGGTCAGGTCAGACCAGACCTTGAAAGCCCTGAGTCTAACCTACGATTTATTTTTTAGGCCTAGGTCTGGTCTATAACCTATCATAGACTTTTTTTTCTGGCCTGACCTGACCTTTTTAAAAGTCTTGTCTGGCCTAAAAGCCTTTTTAAAAGCCTTATTTACATTGAAAATTTTAAATGTTCTATTCATATCACATGATACTCTCCACCTACCAATATCAATCTACATATCTATATATATTAAACAAAAAATAATTTTTCTAACAAAATAATTTAAAATAAATCTGAAATAAACATCCTTTAAACCTTAAAAAATAATTTTTTATTTCAAATAATAGATTTTTTTTTTTCTAAAACAAACGCATTCATTATTATCTCTTAAACAAATATGAAACGACTAATGAGTGATTGATTAATTGAACGATTATCGAATATGAAACTAGTGATTAATTAATTGAACGGTTACCGAATATGAAACGACTACCAAATATAGAATCGCTACTGAATACGGAACGACTATTTAATATGGAATGATTACTGAGTGATTGTCTAATTGATATAATTTAAAATAAGAAATAGTATTATTAATATAGTAATAAAAAATAATATTAATAAATAATAAAATATATATAGGCTGGCCTGTCAAACTAGACTTTTTTTATAAGTCTGAGCCTGACCTATTTAAATAAATAGGTTTTAAAAACAGTTTAAGCCTAACCTTTTTATTAAATAGACTAGATCAGACCATAAGTAAGCCAAGCCGCACGGACGGCCTAGCCTATTCCCATCCCTAACCTTGCACCACCATATCAAAACCTCTCATCCCTAAATGATCGTGAAAATATAATTTTATCTTTTATAAAACTTCAACTTTTTTAACTTCTCATGTTTTTCACTTCTCTTTCTAAAATATTCGAAAGTTTTCAAAGTTTCAAAATGATAATTTCCAAATTTTTTAACAATTCAAAACTTCCAAGATAGAAAATTTCAAAATTTCGAAACATTCAAACAATTCAAAACTTTTGAAATAGGAAAATTTTGAAACTTTCCATATTTAGAAATTTGAAACTTTTTAAATTTGGAAACATCCAAAACTTTCTAAATTTTTGAAATGTAATCCTTATTTCGAAAATTTTCAGATTTTGAATCTTCGAAACTTTTCAGATTTGGGAACTTTCTAAATTTTTGAAATGTAATTCTTATTTTGAAAGTTTAGAAAATTTGAAACTTCCGAAAGTTTAGAAAATTTAGAACTTCCAAAACTATTAATTTTGAACCTTATTATAAATAATTAAAATGATAAAATTATATTCTTATATGTATTGATAGGGTGACACATTTAAATGTAAAGGTACATATTATAATTCTCAATCGGATAACTATATTAAAAAAATGGTATACCATCTGTACATAGTTTTTTTATTTTTAAACTTTATAAATTTCAGAGTAAACTATTAATAACATTAGAAATTGTGAGGTCATATAATTTAAGATACCAAATTGTCGACTATTGTTTCTAATGTCTCTATTTATTTTCTTCTCTTTAAAATTTATCCGTAGACAAAATGCTCTTCAAAATTTAGAATATATATGCAAAATGCTACTAACTATAAAACATTTATTTATTATAGGTGTGAACTTTCATATTTGGGATAAATGATAAAATGATAAATTTTATCATAAAATTAAAGTTTTTTTTAGGCTGCCTTTGAAATATTGTGTATACCACTTATACATTTACTTATGTGGCAGATTTTTATTAGACTATACGTAAGTTATCATAATTTTTTAAAGACAACCTAATCCTCACCTAAAATTAAATTATTTATTTTGACATTGTTATTGTTCTTCAATAGGACCAGATTGAACACATGAATCTCCGCATGTGTTTATGTATCATTTTCTAGTACACGTGCACTTGTATTTCTTACGACTATTAATGAATTTTCTTATTGTTGTGTTTTCTTTACCTTTTATGAATAGAATGCCATATTATTCATTTTTGAATTTGGAAATTCGAGTAATTTGACTTAAAGTGATTCAATTTGAGAAAGACTTTTACTAATTCATAACTTTAGAATCCCAAATTATCCGATATTCATAATTTTAGATCCTAATTTAACACTTTACACTAAATTTTGCTCTCACAATATATAATTTTTAAATGTATTTACCCAATACTCTAATAAAGATCGATTGCATAAACACATTAGAATTTATTATTGTATATGTACAATATAGTACATAAAAACTATTTCTATTAACTCGATATTTCCTAAGTTGACAAATCAATAAATTTCAAAGTAGGGCCAACTATAATCGTTCATGGTTGCTAGCTATCATTGAGCTAGTACATAAAAAATTCAAAAGAGTGTGGTGGATAGAATTTCCATATGTAGGCCACTAGAGGGCACGCACGAGTAATGATTAATGCAAATAATTTGACATGTCAATGCACATTGTTCATGCCACCAAGCAAGAACCAGGTTAAGCACAATCTGTACATATTTGTCATCTAGGTAAAACATCATACTAGGTTGACAACAACGACATAAACAAATTCTTTTTAATTGTTAATATTTTTATTTTATTTGATTGTTTTTTTCCAACAAAAAGAAAAAGAAGCATAGTTGTAAGGGAACAAAAGAGAGTCACAAAGACAATAGAGGCTGGTCCAGTCCTTTTCTTTCTGTTCCCTCTTCTTTAATTCTTTTTTGTCTCCCAGTTGTCACCTCTCTCTCTCTCTCTGATAAAACATTGTTACATGTTTGATTCAAGAGCTGAAATATACCATTTCTGATTATTTGAAAACATGGAACAACTTGTCAAGTTCATCATTCGTCCACCAAGGTATTAAATTTTGTTACTTTATCAACCAAAGTTTATTTTTTTTATTATTTTTTCTGTTGGGGTGTTCCTAGTTCCTCTTTTTCTCTTTAAATTCCCAGATGGTACATGTTTATGCTTCTTTTTGTTCAGTTTGAATTTGATGGAATTCAAAGTTTTGATTTTTAGTCTTTTGCAAACTTCAACTCATCTGGGCACAATTGAATCTTGGTATATATTTATATGAGCCACCTTTTTTTTTTCAAAAGAGAAGAGAATAGCTAGAGTAACATGTAAGTATAACTGTATAATCAATGTTTTCACTTCTTTTTCATCTCCATAAGAAATCATTAACTATCTTTATTTTGATGTAGTGTGCTATTATTGCTTTGTGTTAACTTTGTTTGATATTTTTTTAGTTTGAAATTTGAGATCTAATTTTTTAGCAATGTAACTATTACTTTACATGGTACCAACACGATAAAAACTTATTTGCATTGCAAATTTCTTTCACTTCTATAAAACATGAAAATAGTTTTTATTTATAGCTGCTATGGCAAGTTTCTATTGCTTTTTGTGTTCTGAAAATAGGATCTATAAATCATGTCATGATTGATTGGTAAAAGTCATATTCTTTCTAGTTATCTTTCTGTAGTTATAGCCTAAGATGAACCAGCATTGACTTCTGCTATCTACAATCTCACTTTTGTGATAATATGATTGTAACTGTTATGGCATGCAGAGCTGAATATGATCCAAAAAGTGATCTATTGGATTATGAGTTCATGCTTAAAGGGAAATGGTTTCAACGGAAGGATGTCGAGGTATGGTTAAACAATAAATTTATTATGCCATTAAAAGAATTAGAAATATCTATGGAAATGTTCCAAAAAAAACTATTTTTATTTTATTTCATAGTTAATAACTAAATTGTCAACAATATAGTTGCAAATGAATCTACTTATGAGACCATAAGTCTTATCTAGAATGTCATTTTGGATTTCGAAGGAACAAGGAAGGGTTAATTACATTTTGTGCATAATACTAGATTTAATTTCCACATGTAAAATGCATGCATGTAATGTTATTGTTATATGTATCAATGAAATTGGAGAGTTCTTGTTTATGTCTTTGTTTGTTTACACAACAATCCTATATATCAATGGGTTGGTGACTTGAATTATTAGACTGTCATGTAATATTTAATATTTTGCAGATAAAAAACAGCCGTGGTGATGTTCTTCAAGGCAGTCATTACATGCCTATAGTTAGTCCTGATGGAAAGCCGCTACCATGCGTGATATATTGCCATGGAAACAGGTGAATCTAGGACAATATGCCTTGGTTATCATACAAGTTGATGCTTCAAAGAGTTTTATTGTAAACTAATGAGTTCCCTTTGAACATACATTTCATTGTTGTCCAACATATGCACTTTTCTGTTGATGCTTTACTGATTTTAGTTTGTCAGGTTGTGCTCACTTTGTTCGATGTTTATGGCAGTGGATGCAGGGTAGATGCTAGTGAAGCTGCAATGGTTTTACTTCCTTCAAATATTACAGTTTTTGCTCTTGATTTCTCAGGATCAGGAATTTCTGGAGGGGAACACGTTACTCTTGGTTGGAATGAAGTAAGTGCTTGATCAATAAATGTTTGCAAGAATATCCTTATAATGTTAATATGATCTTATAGATATCTCATTAGGGGTTAATTTTCTTGATCTCAATTTTTTCGTCATCACATTTTAACAAAATACTACATCCTTGGTAACATGTTTATTGGTATACTCTATCTTTGACAGAATGAAACTTATCACATCACATCACATGTATATTAATTGAGTAATCGTTATTTCTTTTAATTGAATTTGTTATATTAACTAGGAAAGAAATGATTGAGTTGAGTATTGTTCTCCACTAGGAGATTGCATGTGTATTACTACATTTTCTTTGTTGTCATTTTTTGTTACAAAATTCATTTGACATTCTTTGCTGTTTTCAGAAGGACGACTTGAAGGCTGTGGTAAATTATCTGCGGGCGGATGAAAATGTATCCCTTATTGGCTTATGGGGACGCTCAATGGGCGCTGTGACTAGGTTGGTTTTCGTTATTTCACTTATCTGACTAATTTTTTAATGAGTTAAAATAAAAATTTCTAATTAGTGTTCATACAGATGGTTTGTACTTTGTATCAAGGAAGTGTAATTTGATCTGTTATCACTCAGATATTGTAGTTAATTGTTTCAAAGAAGTTGATTAAGCTTAAAAATTCAATTTATAAACTCTCTGAGTGTTCAGCAATTCAATATTACAGGGTATACGGTTTTTGTTGTTGTTGTTGCTGATTATGTCATTCCTTGCAGCCTTATGTATGGTGCTGAAGATCCTTCAATTGCAGGGATGGTTTTAGACAGTCCCTTCTCTGATTTGGTTGATTTGATGATGGAACTCGTTGATAAATACAGATTCCGTCTACCAAAATTCACCGTGAGTTAGTTGTAATTTTTGGATGTAAATGAGAATACCTTCTATAGAACTCATCTGCATAAAACTTTTAATACATAATCTCATGCATATTTTAATGCATCTCCGTCCTTTGGGCTTAGTCAATGATCTATTACTTATGTAGCACTGGCACTTCATGTATGCATGAGATAATATATTACAAAGTTTTTTATAGAAGCACAATAGCTTAAACTTTGGTTGAAGACCATGGACTCAAGGCATTACTGCTCTGCAATTTTCCCCCCTTGTTACAGGTGAAGTTTGCAATTCAATACATGCGAAGAACAATCCAAAAGAAGGCAAAATTCGATATAATGGACTTGAATACCATTAAGGTCATCTTTTCCATTTAATTATTTCCTTATAGAAGTTTGTTTAATGAAAAAATGTACTTTTTGAGGACTAAGAATCAGCTTTTGTTCATTGTTGCATCTACGATTTGTATGATTTCAATCAGAATCAGCTTTAAGGCTTCTATTTTCAAATTTTTGGATGCTAAATCAATGGAACATTGTACAGTTTGATTGAGTACTTTTCGAGGACTGAGAATTTGTTTGCATTGCAGGCAGCAAAATCTTGTTTCGTTCCTGCTCTACTAGGGCATGGCATTGATGATGATTTCATACGTCCTCATCACTCAGATCGCATACTCGAGGCTTACATGGTATATATGTCTTTAAGAACTATTTTTTCTTTTCATTTTATATATTAAACTGAAAGCTGATTTAACATAGCCGAATAAGTCTTTTTGACATCTTGCAAATCTCAGTTACTTTACTGCTTCATATGCCCTTTGTTTTATGACTGTCTATGTTTGTAGGGAGACAGAAACATAATTAAATTTGATGGAGATCACAACTCGCCACGTCCTCAGTTTTATTTTGATTCCATAAACATCTTTTTCAACAATGTTCTCCAACCTCCAGAAGATGATCTTGGGGAATCTTTTTTTGACTTTACTAATGATGATTACTTTGGTAAGGTAAATTCACCATTCATTCAAGCATCTATTTAGTTCCATTTTGGTCAAAATACAAAATTCCATTCCACAACATATTTTCAAAGTCTAATGTTTTTACTCAGGATGTTTGGCGATCTGTGCATGAGTTAAGTTATAGCAATGAACAATCATCTGAAAACAAAGGTATGCCTCAAATACCAAGTATCTGTCATCAGTTTTGTTTTTGCTGGCATTGTTATGTATGAGAATCTTCATATGTTGACCTCACTTGTACAAATCTCTTAATTGTTTCTTTGTTAGTTGCAGAACCATCAACAAGCACTGTGGATGCCATTAAGCAATTCCATTCAAAAAGGCCAATGAGTAGGATGGAGGTCTGTATTTATTTGCTCTTAGCTAATGTCAGAATAATATCATGCAACTAGGCTATTGAGAAAATATTCATGTGATAAATATTGAATGTATATTTGTTCATAAGTCTAGCTTCAGATGAAGACAGTAAATATTATTAGCGAAATAAAAATTTATAAATAAGAAGTTTAATTAGAGGCATGACATGAATGGACTAGGTTAGGTGATCAAACTCAGAAGGAACTAGACTCACTAATTCTGCATGATGTTTTTGTCCAACAGGAAGAGAAATGTGACGACTTTTCCTCATCATCATCAACAATGCTTAGCTTTGAACTATCAAATGGTCGTCTCTATGATCCCTGCGTTCCTACCACGTTGGATGATGATCAGTATGTAGAATATCAACTTGATGACCTCAATGGCATTCCATCTAATGCAGAGGAAGAACAAAGAGTGAGTCAACCTGTTGGCTATCACATACTTATGAAATTTTAAATACGCGATGGACCTTGTTGTCACAATTCCACTGATATTCATCATTTTTCGCTTCAATTCTTCCTTCCAAAAAAATATACAGTACAATAAAATAACTGTTGTTTGTTATTGACTTCCCCATATTATATACAGATGTTGATGGAAGCAGTGATAGAGTCTCTGATAGAACAACCTGCCGTTAGTGGCATCAGCACCGTGTCTGTAGAACCATTAGATAAAGATATCTCAAATACTTCACATGAGATTTCCAAACCTATGGAGACAGAATCCTCTTTAGTCAAACACAGCATGCATTCAACAGCACAGACCACTTCTGCAGCATCTGATGTATGTGATCCCTCGAAAGCCGAGTCGAAGTCCATTGCAGTGCTTCATTCCCCAAAGCAGGCATATGATCAACCAAGTTCACTACCATGCCTTTCACCACCATCACTGGACACTTCATCTGGCAATACGACGAATTGTTCTTCTTCGCATAGTGATAGTTCTTCTAGCTCAAAATGTTCATCAGAGATTGACATATCACATAATACCAAAGCCACATTAACTGTTATTAAAAATCCAGCAGGCCATGTGATGAATGGCTTAATGCGTCGTTGGGATTTCAACTTTTTTAGAAACAAGTCGCAAATGCTAAAGTAGTTTAGTCTCATTTATCTACAGGAGGTTATAGTTATACATTGTTTTTGTCTCTAAAAAGAGAAAAGTTCGTAGTTCATAAAATACTTGACAAAAATACAAATTTCTTGTTTGTAAGTTTGGCAGGATTGCATTATCATCTAACAGATTTTTTGAGTGTAAGAGAGGATTGTTGTGTTTTTACTTTTTACACCTTATCAGAACAAAGGTTTCTGAATTTCTTATGCATGATGTTGTTATAGTCTTCCTTGGATGCAATTTTATTTTGCCTCGTTTCCTTCCATGATGTTACCTGACAAAAAGCATCCATAATATTGTGAATTGTCAGTCATTCAGATGTTACCTTTTGTTACAAATATTTCAAATTAGTCCCCAAAGTTGAATAGTTAAAATATTTCTTATGAATGACCAATAATCCTTACATTTGTTATTTGAATCTCAATTTGCTACCCAAAATTGTTAGTATCTATTATATATTTAAAACAGACTCTGAATGCCACGTCACCCTTGAATGCCACTTCACCCTCAAATGCCACCTATACAAATATTTCCCACATCAGCCAAAAAGCTGATATGGACCTCTCTTCCTTTCTCCTCCTCTTAATCATGCTCCCAATATCTAATCTCCTTCAATCCTGTTCTATTTTCATCTTTCTTCCACAATTTCTTTAATATCTTCAAAATCTATTTGATAATATTATTTTATAATAAATTTATAAATTATAAAATTATTTTACAATTATTTATAATTTATAAATTATTTTATAATATTATTAGTCATTTATCAATAGTAATAATTTATATTATTAATCATTAAATTCAATAAAAAAAAACGACTAATCACTCCTAAATATCGACAAAAATACTATAAAAATTCAGGTAATTTATGTAATTCCCTCTCAACGAATGACAACAATTATTTAAATTAGAGATGACTAATATCATAAGATGAAGATTAGTTAAACTTATAGTTCTTGTACATATTATGATTATAACATGATAGTAAAATATATGTCCTAAACTAATTAAATTATTTGATTATTTTATATATATTTAAAAATATAAACAAAAAAAATATTATTTTATTAAATTATTATTTTTAAGTATTATTGCATTGTCAATATAATAGACATAATCTCAGTCAAATAGTCTCATAAATGTTTATGCCAATAGATAAGTTCAAAAAAAGCCAATCCAAATAGATCATAAGTCAAGTGTCACACTCTTTTTTAAGTTCAACATTAGTGCAACATATTACATTGGAAACACACAAACCTGCTGCTCTGGACCCGAGCCTGCTGCTCTGGTGCGGAGCCTGCAGCTCTGGTGCGGCGCCTGCTGCTCTGGTGCCGAGCCTACTGCTCTGGACTCGAGCCTACTGCTCTAGACCCGAGACTGCTGCTCTAGACCCGAGCTTGCTACTCTAGTGTTGAACCTGCTGCTCAGGATCCGAGTCTGCTGGTCTGGACCCGAGCCTGCAGGTCTGGACTCGAGCCTAGAGGTCTGGATCCGAGCCTGCAGGTCTGGATCCGAGCCTGGAGGTCTGGACCCGAGCCTGCAGGTCTGGGTCTGGATCCGAGCCTGCTGCTCTGATGTCGAGTCTGCTGCTCTGATGTCGAGTCTGCTGCTCTGAACCCGAGCATGTTGGTCTGGACCCGAGCCTGCAAGTCTGTACCCGAGCCTGCAGGTCTGGACCCGAGCCTGCAGGTCTGTACCCGAGCCTGCAGGTCTGGACCCGAGCCTGCAGGTCTAGACCCGAGCCTGTTTGTCTGGACCTGAGCCTGTTGGTCTGGACCCGAGCCTGCTGCTCTGATGTCGAGTCTGTTGCTCTGATGTCGAGCCTGCTGGACTGGACCCGAGCCTGCTGCTATGGACCTGAGATTGCAGGTCTGGACCCGAGCCTGCTGGTCTGGACCTGAGCCTACAGGTCTGGACCCGACCCTGCTCCTCATGACCCAAGCCTGCTGCTTTGGAGCCGAACCTGCACCTCTAGGGCCGAGCTTGCTGCTCTAGAGCCTTCTCTAGATTCGATCCTGCTCTGAAATTGACATCTCATTTTGCCTCCCTTTTTTTGACCAACTTGTGAGAATTGAAATTCTAACTTTTTCAATTTGTCTATTATGTATGGTTCCAACGATGGTCATCTGATAGAGACCAAGAATAACGGTAGTAATTAATAATAATTAATGATAGAAAAAATACACTCAGTAATGGAAAGAAAATGTGTATTATTTTTTTAAATGAAGATATTACAGAGGAATGAATATTCCTGCACCTAGAGCTAAACTCATTTAGAGAACAGATCTTTCTACTCTGTCCATGACTAACTCAATGATTCTCATAAGATACTCCGTCTCTCGTCTTCACATCCCAATATAAAATAAACTCATCACACAAATGATCCATCCATCTTTCTCTTCCATTTCCATGAATTTGTTACCTTACACTTTGTCTTACTCTTATAATTTTTTAAAAACTCAATTTTATTTCAAAATGACAAACACAACTATTTAGATTTCAGATATAAGTTGGATTTTAAAAAAAAAACTCGTGTGGAAGTTAAAAAATACAGTCTAATTTATTTATTTATTTTTACTTTTTATTGTCTACGAGAGTTTTTTTTGGAAATTCATCCAAAAAATAACAAAATGTAGTGTAGGAGTTAAGCCATGGGTTATAAAATCTAATTTCATAATAATGCATTAACCAAATTTAAATTTTTTTGGATAAGCTTGCTAAATATGTTAGGACTATTTAAATTATTATTTTTAAGTATTATTGCATTGTCAATATAATAGATCTATAATAAAATCTATTGAAAATAATACAATTAAAAAAATACATTAGAAATTGAAAAACTGAATTATTTTTAGATAAATTTTTCTTGTAAATGAATTAATTATGTTTAGTTTTATCTTTATGAATGAATGGTTTGTGAATCCTTATAACAATATATATTAGATTGGTGTTTTATTTGGTTGCTCTTGGCTTCTAAGTATCCTTGTACTATTTTTTTCTTATAATTTTCATGCTTAAAAATATGTACTAACTGTATACTTTTTCAATTGACTGGATTTTTTGCAACTAAATTGGTACATCATATATACTAGATTATGGTCCATGCGCTGCGCGGATATTAATTAATTTTATAAGTTTTGTAAGTAATATTTTATGTATTGTAAATATAATTATCTTATAATATTATTTTATTGATTTGTAATAATTGAATATGATTAGGAAAATTAAAATAATAGAAAATTATGTTTCTCACAATCATCTAATTTAATTTTTAAAATATTTTTTAAAATTCGTATGATAATTTATTATATAGGATAATCGTTTGATTCATCGTAGTGTGATTGTTAATTTATTTTTCAACATATAATGGTACTTGTAATTATTTGATGAAATAAAATATAAAATACAAACCCAAAAATAAGATGTAAAAATTTAAAAATATGATTGACTATTTAATATTTTTTATTTTAAAAAAAATATTAATATTGAATTATATTGTAGCGTAGTCTAAATTTATTTGTTTTATTAGTATGATATTTAATTGTGAGCATGAGAAGTTGTTGTAAAAAAAAATTATTTAACATATTTTATCAAGAGTTTGTAAAAAAAACATATATAATAGATAATAGTTTTTAATAATTGGAAGTAACTTTTTTAATAAATTTTCATATATTCGTATTTTATGATTATTTTTAATAAATTTGTGTATTTTTTGTCAAATAGAATATATATTTTTATTTTATAAAAAGTTACTAAAAAAATTGATTGACATAAATTGAAAATAACTATAAATAGATTGACATTAATGAGTAATTGAA
>JBBPBS010001075.1:10168396-10186250 GCA_037974835.1 Cicer judaicum | reverse complement strand
TATTTAATATAATATATATACATAAATATAAATAGAACAAAAATTAGACTTTATAATCACTTGTAGTTTTAATATATATAATATTCGTTATCAAATCATATAATAATCATTCTCACACATTTTATATTTAATCTCAATGTTAAATAAATTTTGATGATACTGAAATTAAAAAATTAAAGTAATTGTTAAATAAGTAATAAATGAAAATTCATAAAATTGTAGGAAAAACGTTTTGCTAATAAAAACTGCTAACAAAATCCAATTAAATTCATTTTATTAAACATACATAATTTTATATGACAATTAAAAAAATAAAAATAAAAAAGTTAATAAATATCCTTAGACATTGTTTAGAAAATAAACAATTTAATAAAATTTTATTAAATTTTAAATTAAAATTTTGTTTAGGGATTAAAATTGGGGAGAAATAAAATATGTGGACTACTTTTGCAATTCAACTAAAATAGGGGACCAAAACTGCAATTAAGTCAACATAAAATAATTAATTACGTAAATTGATAATAATAAAGGAATCAGAAGTGCAATTAAGTATTTTTATTTTAATAACCTTAATTATATTTAACTAATTTAAATGAATAAATATTTTTTAATCAATAAAAAAACTATACACATAAACTCAAACCAACATCTTAAACATTACTACGATTAACTACTTAAATTAGTGATACAATTACGTACGTGATTAGACTTAAATAGTAAATGAATTTTCCCTTGGAAATCGGGTTAAGAAAATAGTTAATGGCTATGTCTAATAAGACTTACATATACATCATAAAATTGATCATAATTAACAAGTTATATTGATTCAATAATTCATCAAGGACCACTTCCCTTTTCCTATTTTTGGCATCAGCAGGACTCAATGCCCAGCTGCACTAAGCCACTAACATTACTCAATTTCAACATTAATTCTTAATTGCCTAAAATTACTCCTCAATCCAACACTTTCCTAATTTGTAAGATTATAATAAAGTTCCGAAGACATTTACTTATTATTAATCATTTTGCCATTTTTTACTAAAGCAGTTGGTCCAACCCTCTTCGTTGTCAACACTTTGCTAGCCACTTGCTTCCACGTACACATATTTAGAGTAAATAATTCTTTACATCAACTCAATTATGTTTTCTTGCCTTCACCGTCATGGTTTTGCTGTATGGTCTGGCACCATCTATTGTTAAAAAATAACATTAGGAATCATGCTACTTTTTCTTCTTTTTTTTAAGTGAATGTTAATAAATTAATACCTTATCCTTAAAATTGTTTTTATGTTTTTTAACTCTAGACTCTAATCGAACTACTTCGAAACTAAAGTTAGAGTGAGGAATTGTGAAAATCAAATTATGATATGTAACTCTTAATTTATTTTATTACTCTTTTTTATTGGTTAAATTAAAGGAAAAAAAGTTGACAATAGTATAGAATTTATTAAAAATTAATGTTGTTTATATAAATTTATCTTTGAAGACAGAAAATAAATTTATATTCTCGCCAAAGTATTAATTATTAGTTGCAACAAAATATATGAATTAATGGTGTATTTGTAAAGAAATAATTAATACAATTAAAAATTAAAAACAATCAATTTATTAAAAAATGAGAAAATCGAAAAACTTTATAACAATAGCAAAATTTCTCAAAATAAAATCTTATTTTTAAAGACAAAGTAATCTATTATTATTTATATCATTCTTCTGAATCGATCCAATATATTTAAATGTTTAAAACGAAATTTCATAACATTTTTTTTAAATTTTTTTTTATGTTTTTTTTTTAATTTTAATAACATTTTTTATTGATAGAGAAGTTTGTCCAATTTATATAAAGACATCCAAATAATTAATTAAAAAATAGATATAAATACAATTGATATTCCTTATATTACCACTAAACCATTATTATTTTTTTGTAAATAAATGGAATTAATAGTTTAACATACATTATTTTGAAGTCTAATTTAGAGAAACAAAAATTTTTAGGACCCAACCTCACTTGCCTTGGTTTTGGACCAACCCTTCCATTCTTCTAGAAGTCTAGGAGAGGAAAAGTGAAAGTAAATACAATAAATTAAAATTTTACATAAATCAAGTTTGAGTGAATTGAACGCAATTAACATTATCTAAAATTAAAAATCAACCATATCCACCTTATATCATCTAATGAACAAATTTTGAAAACAAGACAAAATTCTTTTCACCAAAAACCTTTTAGTTACCAACAAACACAGTCAGCTTTAGTCTTTTAAGCATGTTGAATCACAATGCATTGTGGTCCCATTACATACTCCCATACCACTTTTCCAAAAAGGCCCATGAAGCTCATAACTGATCAAGGCACTAGTCCTCCTCACCTACCAATTTATGTCCCCTTCATAAGGTGAAGAATTAGAGAAACAAGAAATGGGGTTGAACAATATGTTTTCAACTTACAAATGATTGTAATAAGTAGACATTGAGAATTTAATAGAATTTTGCTAACATGCCTTCTTTATCTCAATGGAAGAGTGGGAGAATGAAAAAGGGCATCTTTCACATCCATCTTTACCCAAAGCCAAAGCCAACCACTTGATGTTTTGGACCTACTTGTATGGTGGGAATAATACAAACACCAAGTCATCATCTCTACCTAACCTAACCACTTTGGTTTGCATACCTCTATCAAGGAAAACTTCAATCTTAAAAAATAATAATAGAAAAAAAACAGATAATCACTACTTTAGTTTTTAAAAGAGTACAACGTTATATTAATATTAATATTTAATTCGATCAAAAATTTAAATCGTTAAAATATTGGTCAATTTAATTTATAAGATTATAACAATTAAGAACTGTTTTGAAAATAACTTGCATTTTTTAAAAACTTTTATCATAATAAATTTTATTTTATAAAAATTATTTTGATAATTCAAAAATTAATTTAAATTTTTAGTTAAATCAAAAATCAAACTGACAACATTCTACACTTTTAATGACTAATATGATTTATTCAAAATAAATTAATTAATTGAAATTAATAATTTTTTAGAGTTAAAAAAATCATTGTTGGTTAATTCAATTAAAAAGCGCTGTATATTAAAAACTTTAAGAAACTTAAAATTTGTAAATTTATATTTAATTTAAAATAAATTCAAAATTGCTAATACTATATTTTAAAAATCTCTCTATTTTTTTTACAGGAAATCCCTTAAATTTTATTAATAGACAATCACAAATTTATTTTTAATTCACATGGTTCTAATAAATGATATATAATTGAATAAAATTAATAATCATCAATATTCGGCAGCATTGATAACTACTTCGCATCAATGGCATATTAAAAAAATCTTGCAACTGTAATATAGTTTTCAACTTTTTTATAACTATATGTCTCTGTCTCTTATGTCATTTTTAATTTTAAACCCTCATTTTTAGTGTATGAAGCATCCGTCTCTCTAATAATTTTATTTTTATTTTTATAACGGTCTCTTCAATAGTCATTTTTTTTTATTGAACTCTCCAATAGTCTTTAAAACATAAAAAGAATAATATATATATATATAGTAAAAATGTCATTATGTTCTGTTTTAATTGGATATATATATATATATAAAACTCTTTTTTATAGGTTTATTGATAAACTAGTCTCTTTGAAAAATTACTTATTATTTTTACTTAGTTTGATGACTAAGTTGAAGAAAGAATCATATTTTATATACTAAATTGAGGGTTAAATCCTTTTTAATTAACGGTTTTTGAGTGAACATCAATATCCCTCCTCATTTATACATTCACATGTTAACCTTAATCAATAATTATGGTGGAAATGTGGCATGAAATGTTACACTAAATGGAAAGTCATATCAAGCTAATCTCCCAACACCAAAAAGGAAATTGCAACATCTGAAATTACAATCCAGCCCTTTAAATACGAGTTAGTTAAGTATCATTTCAGTTAGATAGCTTGCATAACTAACCAAACCCAAGACATTTACACATTGATAATGAACTCTCCCTGTCTTCGATATCATCGATACATATAATATTAATTCATTATTCTTAAGAATATATGAAATAAATTATATCTCTTTCTTATTTTATTATTTTCAATGATCTTATCTTGCTACATTCAAAATACAATTACACATATATGTTTAATATATTTTCGGTTTGGATTGAATTAGTTTTTATTATAAGAATTAAAAATAATCAACATATGCAATCTTATTCGATTTTTAGTTTTTTCAATTTTCAATCTTTTGATTCGGTTGTTTGTTGCACTCTGCATTTGATTGAATTATATTAATCTATTAAAATGAATCCACTAGCCAGCATTATAGCATTGGAACAGTTACCATTGTTTTTTCGTAGAAAAATGATACCGTGCCTTGTATAAAAGTATTTTTTTTTACAAAATTACAAACTTTTATTTGAATCTATAAGACTACTTATTGTAGTTATTTCCACCCAAAAATCCCTATAACTATATTTTATACATACTACCAAAATTATTTTCTATATATTTTTTTTAATATTTGAAACTTTCATCTATTTCAACTTTTCTCTATTATTATTTATTTCTACTTCAATATATCAAACTATTTTCTTTACTATTACTTTGTTCTCTGTTTTTATCTTTATAAAAAATATATGTATTATCAATGTAAATTAATTTTATCAAAATTAAGTTTGTGATAGTTTTTTTAAAACGATTATAATATATA
This sequence comes from Cicer judaicum, assembly GCA_037974835.1. NCBI lineage: Eukaryota > Viridiplantae > Streptophyta > Magnoliopsida > Fabales > Fabaceae > Cicer > Cicer judaicum. Next base: position 10,181,529 of record JBBPBS010001075.1, on the reverse strand, counting down.
TCCATACGACAGCATAATTGATTCATATTGAACTATAAAATTATTTTACAACATTAGTATATAACTATTGTAATTTTTTTCCTTCTTTTCTAACGTCTTTTATCATTTAATATTTTTCCAATTTCTCAATTTCAATATATCAAGTGAAATAATATTAAGGAGATATAAATATAAATATCCTTTAAACCCTTGAATTAATAGCCTGAATTTGATTCCATAAAATTTGTTATTACAGCGAATGTTTTCATTTGAAAGTACTCATATAAAAAAATGGATGTAGCCGAATGGAAATTCCATAGTTACCCCGAAAGGGGTTTGACTTAAATAACAACAAAATCCTAGTACATAACAGAACACCTGCATTCATTCACAAAAGGGCAGAAGAGTTTTAGAGTTACTTAAGACATGTTTTTGTAGTTGTTGTTGTTGGTGCAGTTGGGGAATTTTGATCCTCTACATCACAATCACAACCCTATGATGGAACTCTCTATGCAGAGGTTAATGGAAGAGGTGACAAAAGAAGCTCAAGAAAAGGGTAGTGATCCTCTTGTTTGGGCCATTCAGATGTATTCCAATTTGAACTCATCTGGAGAGTCTTTACCCTCCTCACAACTTGCTCAATTTTTGGTTTCTTATATTTGTTGGGATAACAATGTCCCTCTTCTATGGAAGTTTCTAGATAAAGCATTGATCCTCAATATAATCCCTCCCATGCTTCTTCTTTCTCTTCTTTCTCTAAGGTTTCTTATTTTCTCAATTCTCATCCATTATGTTTGCTTCTTTAATTGACTTTTAACTTTATATTGATTTTTTGTTTTTTTGCAGGGTTATTCCATGTAGACATGTTCAACCTGCAGCTTATAGATTGTATTTGGAATTACTTAAGAGACATGCTTTTCAACTTAAATCTCAGATTAGTAGGCCGGATTATCCAAAGTAAGGTTCAATTTTTGTAGTTCTTTAAAGTAAATTAATTAATTAATTTCTTGTTTCATCTTGTTTATACCTTTTTATAGTAATTGATGGTCATGACTTTATGGTCCTATTCAATGCATTTTGTTATGAATGATAGGAGTGCGTGTTTAGAATCACAGTGAGTTTGATGAAATCACAGTGCCATGGTGATTTTGTTGAAGCTTTTAGGGTGGCACGTTGTGATTCTGGTAAACTTATTGTCAAGCAATAATGCAATAGCTGAACTATGTTTCTAATTTTAACAATAATATTGTATCTGTGATGCATTATTTTATTATTTATTTGATGTTATTTTGGTGATGAAAAGTTTTTGGTATGGGATTTTGTAATTTTTGTTTGGTAGTGATCAATGGTTGAGATAGATATGAGATGTTAATAGTGTTAAATTATTGCATCTAGTGGCGCATTTTGGTTCCACGTTAACTCTTTTGGCTATGCAATGGACAGGGTCATGAAATCTATAGATGCTGTTCTTCATCTTTCCCACATATTTGGCATGTCACAAAGTGAGCCTGGCATTGTGGTGGTTGAATTTACTTTTTCAATTGTCTGGCAGTTGCTCGATGCATCGTTGGACGATGAAGGTTTGCTAGAATTCACTCCTGAAAAAAAGTCTAGATGGGCAATGCTATATCAAGAAATGGAATTGGATGGACATGACAACTATAATGATAAAAACACCGAACAAAATGAGAAATTGCATAGTGCAAATACGTTAATGGCAGTTGAGGTTATTGGGCGATTTTTGCAAGATAGAGTAACATCGAGGATTCTTTGCTTGGCTCGCCGAAATTTGTATGTATTTGTTCTCTTTATATTTATCCTCCACATTTCTTAAGTAGTTCATCAAAGTTTCTTTATTCAGTCTGGAACTTTCTATGTATTCGATGCATGTTTGAATTGATGATAAGTTTGCAAAATCACGTTGGCGCTATGATTTTGTTGAAATCCTAAAGTGTAACTTTTGCCACAATCACGATGGCACGCTGTGATTTTGTCAAAGTCGCTATCAATCTAAACATGCACTCAATTTGGCATATGATTCATGATTTTTTTTCTTTCCCTTTTTGGGTTTTATGAAATGATTGCAAAGAGTTTATGGAATTATCTTTCCGTCTACAATTTAATGGAACTATTTGGTTATAGTAGTTGATATTGGCTCATCGTCTTTCTTCCATTTTATCAGGCCTGCACATTGGCTAAGTTTTGTCCAACGGCTGCAGCTGCTGGGAGCAAATTCTTTAGCATTGAGAAAATCAAAAACTCTAAGTCCCGAAGCACTTCTGCATTTGACTTCAGATAGTTGTATGGTACTGTCTCAAGAATCCAAAACAAATTCACAGCAAAAGTTCCATAAAGTAATGGCTTTTGAATATCTTTCTTCTTCGGCATCACTGTGTCATGGTGCAAGTCATTCTGCTCTTTGGATTCCTCTTGATCTAGTGCTGGAGGATGCGATGGATGGCTATCAAGTTAGTGCAACAAGTGCTGTTGAAGAAATTAGTGGTAAGACCGGGAATACCTATTGGAATCTGACTGAAATGCTAGATCTGGCCTTTAAGTTCAATTAAGAATCTTGTGATATGAAATTTTTGTTGTTGTTGTTTAGGTTTGATAAAGACCCTCCGAGCAATAAATGGAACGTCTTGGCATGACACTTTTTTAGGTCTTTGGTTTGCAAGTCTTCGGCTTGTTCAGAGGGTAAAACTCATCTTCTGCAACTTAATGTGTTTTCTTGTGAAGTTTTGGTTCTAAATATATATTGTCCACCAATTACTTCCGGCATTGTGTTCCATTATGATACACTTTGTAGTTAAGATGTTCACCTCAGTGACTTACTTCTTTAATTAAATATTAATATATTTATAGGAAAGAGATCCTATTGAGGGTCCAATGCCCCATCTTGATACCCGCTTATGCATGTTGTTGTGTATCACACCTCTTGTTGTTGCCAATCTTATCGAGGAGGAAGAACTGATACCTATTGATGAAAAAGACAGTGGTCTTACAGATCACTGGAAAGAGAAAAGGGTTCCAGGAAAATGTCGTAACGATTTAGTCTCAAGTCTCCAGGTATTGGGTGATTATCAGAGCTTGCTCACTCCACCTCAATCTGTTATTACTGCTGCAAATCAGGCTGCTGCAAAAGCTATGCTATTTATTTCTGGCATCACTATAGGGAGTGCATATTTTGACTGCCTCGCCATGACGGAGACGCCAGTTGATTGTTGTAAGTTATATTGCATTCTACCTATATCAATCATAAATACTTTTATTTGACTTAAGATTTGTTGTATACATAGTTGACTTGTGTAGAATCACGACTTTCTCTCCAAAGGTTGTTTGTTCTGTATTCCTTTAAATTTTTGGTTTAGCACTTCACTTTTTCCAAAGTTGTTGATTCTGCATTCATGCTAGGCAGTTTATTTTGCAACATGTATTTTTCACATAATGCCTCATGGTCATCGAGTTATATATTTATGAAAGATAAAAAATCAAAAGGTTCTTAGATATTCTAACCACTCTACATAATAGTGATATCCAAAGAGTAGCTAATTTAACAACTTTACCTAATTAACCTTTTGAGTGGTTAGAATTCTTTAACTGTAGTAATTTCACCAAAAACTCCTTGTTTATATTTATTTAAAATCTTCAAATGATTTCTTCTTTTTCAGCTGGAAATATGCGTCATCTTATAGTTGAGGCTTGTATTGCCCGAAATCTACTCGACACATCTGCGTACTTATGGCCAGGTTATGGGAATGGACACATCAACCAAATACCACAATGTATGCCAGCTCCAGTACCTGGCTGGTCATCGTTTATGAAGGGAGCACCACTTACTTCAGTGATGGTGAATGCTCTGGTTTCAAGCCCTGCAACAAGGTATGATCAATTTTTTTGCTTATTCAGTCTTTTAGGCAACGGTATCCTATATAATATTTATGGCATTCCCTTCTTTGTAGGTCTATAGACACAATGCTATGACTTATTATCAAAAATTATTTTGGAAGTTTTTATTTTTATATTCCTCAGTCTTGAACAGGCCATAAAAGAAGCCACTTACAAACATTTCAGTTTCAATGGCTCTACATAAAAGTGTTTCTACGGTATCTATCGCATAGGCAAATTGAAGATTTTATTTACTTCAATCTTGTGGTCAATGCATCTGTCAATGTCGTTTAATGTACCGAAACATGAAAAGATTTACTTAATACCACCAACATTCATCATAAACTAAATTTATACCATAACAAGGGTGACTACAATTGGGTGGACTTTGAATTTCTTTTAAAATACTGTGGCCTGGTCTTCAGTATTTCTTTTCTTTCCTGAAGCCAGGTATGTCAGATGCTCTTTTTTGTAAATTTGCCAAAAGGTAAAGCAACTGAATTTACACTCCTGGATTTAATGGAAGCTTAGCAGAACTGGAGAAAATTTTTGAATTTGCAATTGCGGGATCTGAAGATGAAAAGATATCTGCTGCTACCATTCTTTGTGGGGCATCCCTAATTCGGGGCTGGAATATACAGGTACTTATTTTGACATGTAAAAACTAAAACTTGCTCAGTAGTACATACTGTAGAGCATATCCGTCTTCTAAACCACTTCCCCATCCTAATCAAATTTGTATCTCTATTTTATGCAGGAGCACACTGTTCATTTCATTCTCAGATTATTATCTCCACGAGTTCCTGTAGAGAACACGGAAGGAAACAACTATTTGATTAATTATGCTCCAATACTTAATGCACTCTTCGTTGGAATTGCATCTATTGATTGTATCCAAGTATTTTCGCTCCATGGCTTGGTAAGTTTAATTCTTAATCAATCCCAAATTTATAAGTGTTATAAACAGAACTTTTAATTCATATCATGATATCAATGAAAGATGGAGATCAACTTGTGCAACAGAGAAAATCCTCTGAAAACATCATTACATACAAAAACATAAAATTAGAAAGTTCTTAAGATAACCAGAGATGGCTTGTAAAACACAGATCCTAGTCCCACTCTCAACCTTGTCACCAATCACTTGAATATTTTTTGCTTGGTTTATTCTATATATAGTTTTTTTTACCTTGTTTGGGTGTTTTTGTCTGTATACATAAGCTAGGAATATGATTCTGATATATACAAAAAAAAAAAAAACCTCTTTAAACTTTGAATGAATGCATTTCCCAAATCTCCAACCAGGTTCCACAGCTTGCATGTTCATTGATGCCAATTTGTGAAGTTTTTGGGTCATGTGTGCCTAACATATCATGGACACTTACATCTGGAGAAGAAATATCAGCCCATGCTGTGTTTTCAAATGTATTTATTCTTCTTTTAAAGTTATGGAGATTCAATCGTCCTCCTCTTGACCATGGAATTGGAGACGTGCCCACTGTTGGTTCTCAATTAACTCCCGAATACTTGCTGTTAGTAAGAAACTCCCACTTAATGTCAGCTGGTAACAACTGCAAAGATCGTAATAGGAGGAGACTCTCAGAAATTGCGAGTCTATCTTCACCAAATTCTGTATTTGTTGACTCCTTTCCAAAATTAAAAGTCTGGTATCGGCAGCATCAAGCATGCATAGCTTCGACACTCTCTGGTCTTGTTCATGGAACCCCTTTTCATCAAATAGTTGAGGGACTTCTTAACATGATGTTCAGAAAGATTAATAGAGGGAACCAAGCTACTATTACTGTTCCATCTGGAAGCAGTAGCTCTTCTGGTCCTGTGAATGAAGATGCCTCTATTGGACCAAAGCTGCCTGCTTGGGATATTCTTGAAGCCATTCCCTTTGTAGTTGATGCTGCTCTCACAGCCTGTGCTCATGGAAGACTGTCTCCACGTGAGTTGGCTACAGGTATGCATGTATTGCTCAGATAAATCCAAGGGAACACATTAAACAGCTTTTTGAACTCGTTATTTTTAAATTATTGAAGGAAACCTAAATGGCAGTTGCTTAGCCTTAAAAATGTTTATTTCAATTCTCATTGACCAGTTTTACCACAATATAGAGCAACCCAACAAGTTCAACCTCATGTAGATGTTTCTTGATGTATATAACAATATCATAATACCATAATACTTTTTTGAACATCAGGGCTTAAGGATTTAGCTGATTTTCTTCCTGCATCTCTGGCAACCATAATAAGTTACTTTTCTGCTGAAGTAACTCGAGGAGTTTGGAAACCAGCATTTATGAATGGAACAGATTGGCCAAGTCCTGCTGCAAATCTACTGAACGTAGAGGAACAGATAAAGAAAATCTTGGCTGAAACTGGTGTTGTTGTGCCTAGCCTTGCTCCAGGTTTTCTTCTCGTTATCCTAAATTCTAAAAACTAATTTGAAATCCTGACTTAAATTGGATTGTGGCAATACAATTTCCATTTTACAATCCACTATGCTACCTTTGTCTATATATATACATATATATGTAAGCATCTTTGGTGCTTTTCACATTTATTAAGAAAAAGACAGTATATTTAATGTGTCTATTTTATGGATTAATGTTTCTAAAATAATCTTTTGTATATAAATTGTTTAATTTTGGCTTTTCATCTTCTAATTCACTTGGTAGTATTAATTGAGCCTTATATGTAAGGACAACTTTTTCCGAAAGGTGCTTATATATAGGGGAAGAGGGAATATTAGTTACCTTCTCTATCTGTCAAATTAATCTTTTACCCCGCTTGATTCAAGTATTAAATCCAATTGCTTGTTATGAGATGTGCTCCTTCATCTTCCTTTTCTTTTCTAACATTGATGTTAAGCTGTCTACTATTGCGACCAGTGGTCGCCATTTCCACAGGAGACAGCTCTCCTGCCACACTTCCATTGCCCTTGGCTGCCTTCACAAGCCTCACTATAACCTACAAAGTTGACAGATCATCGGAGCGATTTCTTCATTTGGCTGGCCAAACATTGGAGGCCCTGGCTGCAGGTTGTCCATGGCCTTGCATGCCAATTGTAGCTTCCCTGTGGACCCAAAAGGCGAAACGTTGGAGTGACTTCCTTATCTTCTCAGCATCTAGAACTGTCTTCCTTCACAACAGCGATGCAGTAGTTCAACTTGTTAAAAGCTGCTTCACAGCAACTCTTGGCATGAGTAGCTCCCCTATCTCGTGCTGTGGTGGTGTTGGAGCCCTACTTGGCCATGGATTTAAATCCAATTTATCCGGAGGGATTTGCCCTGTTGCTCCAGGAATTCTCTACTTGCGTGCTTACCGGTCAATCAGAGATATAGTTTTCTTGACAGAAGAAATTGTTTCCATCTTGATGCAATCAGTGACAGAAATTGTTTGCGGCGGGCTGCCAAAGCGGCGATTGAAAAAGAGTAAAGCAACCAAAGACAACATAAAATACGGACAGGTTTCGCTTGCAGCATCGATGACAAGAGTGAAGCTTGCAGCTGCACTTGGGGCTTCTTTAGTGTGGATATCAGGAGGGTTGACATTGGTTCAATTATTAATAAAAGAAACTTTACCATCATGGTTTATATCTGTTCACAGATCAGACCAAGAAGAAAAGTCTAATGGAATGGTTGCAATGCTTGGTGGATATGCACTTGCCTACTTTGCAGTGCTTAGTGGTGCTTTTGCTTGGGGAGTTGATTCATCATCATCAGCTTCTAAGCGGCGTCCGAAAGTTTTGGGTACCCACATGGATTTTCTTGCAAGTGCACTTGACGGTAAGATATCACTTGGCTGTGATCCGGCTACTTGGCGTGCATATGTTTCGGGTTTTGTGAGTTTAATGGTAAGTTGTTCGCCAAACTGGGTGCTGGAGGTGGATGTACATGTTTTGAAGAGACTGAGCAATGGGTTGAGACAGTTGAATGAGGAGGAACTTGCTCTTGCTTTGCTGGGTGTTGGTGGGGTTGGTACAATGGGTGCTGCGGCTGAGCTCATAATTGACACTGAAATGTAAAGACTTCACTATGCACTTTTTTACATTTTAGGATGAAATGTACATTAGTTAAATTTCATGTATAACAACATATGAGATCTGTGTAGTTTCTTCTTTTGGGCTTATAACAAGTTTGTTTGAAAAGTAGCACATATGAGAACTGAGAATTTTGTATGTATTAATGCTCATCCTAACCTAAGTTTTAACACATCGAATCATGTTTGTCGTTGCAGTTTTCATCGTGTTTCACAATTTTCATCGCTTTTTCAATGAGTGGGAAAATGCAAACAGAAAAACTAAAGCTTTAATCTAGTAATATCAACAGCATCTGTTAGAAAACAGAACTCAGTTGTGGAGAACACACATTCCAAATAATAAAATCATAATTTGAAGATGTTTCATTCTTCTACCAATCAGCCAGGACATGCATTTGTCTCTTGGCATAAGATGAGTTGATAAATCTTATTAACAGACAGCAGCATAAAGATGAAACAATCAAATATAGCACAATGCAAAAAGAACTATCATCTTCCGCATTCAATTTGACAACATTACAAGGTGGTGGTGCCAACAACCGAGAGAACGAATGTTGCAAGTGTACTAGGCCTCCCAAATTGTGTCTGCAAATGCTGAACTATTCATGGCTCTCCAAATCATCCAACTTTTAGCAGGAAAATAATGACACATTATCACTTTTAAGTATAGAATTGGCCTACAATATAAAATTGATTAAGGATCTTCAATAACTGATTTATCATTTTGTAAATTTAAATTATCAGATCACCTAACTCCGATAATTTTGAGAATCAAACAAGTTATTCACTTCATATAATAAAGTGTTTACTTAGGGACCATTTTGTTACAGTTTTCCTTTAAAAAAATAACCACTTTTTTTTTTTTTAAATAATCAAACTTTTAAGAATTTTCATCTATTTGTTACAACATTTAAAAAATAAATCATAATATGAAAATAAATCAAAAACTATTCCAGACGAAAAATTATTCATAAAAATCGTTTTTTATAATTGATAAAATTGTTGTTAAAGATTATAAAAAAAAAAGTTATTTCGGTAATCAATAATTTAGATATTATTTTTTAAAACTTTTAAAGAAAATGATATGTTACTTTGTGTTTATCTATTTTAATGAAAATCACTTCTCTTAAAGAAATCAAATAATTTTTTTAAGCTACTAATAAAGCTTCTCATTTGGGCAGTTTTTAGATTTTTTTTTCTCTCCAGATTTTATTATTTTCAAAAAGCTGTAACAAACAAACTAAAACTTTCAAAAGTGATTAATTTGTTTTAAAAAAAATGATTATTATAGAAAAGAAAAAAATGTAACAAACAAATTCTTATTTAACTGATATGTCCGACCTAGTCTGAGCCAGATATTCTAATGGTAATTTACCCTTAAAATAAATAAAGGGACTTCCATGGTATTAAAAACAAGGTTTATTCCCACTTGTAATCTCTTAGGAATTGCAACTATGGGACTTTTGTTCCTCACTTTTAAATTGTGTGATTTTAGTCCTAATGTTTTCCCCTTGTACAAAAAACCTTGACTTTTCCCCAACTTTAGTCTTGCAATTATCATAACTCTGCAAATTTTTGCCTCCATGTTCCAACATTTACAACCATGATACTCACCACTTACAGAACTAAAAATGGAGGAAAATAAAGGGGGGAAAATAACGGGAAAATACATTATGAATCAGCATAAAAGTGAAATTAAGCCTAAAAGTTATACAATTTCGGTAAATGTTGAAGAAGTAAACACATACTAAGAAATAAGTACAAGTTAATATCTGAAATCTTACATCAATGAAAAGCTAATAAAAAATGACATATAATAGGGAAGACTAAATCTTTACAACTGCACATGATTTAGCAAATTATTTTTAATACATTTGACATGTTTATAAAATATTTTCAAATATAAAAAACAACTCTATCATTCCACTGTTAATGGGGCCAGAAACATATTAATAATTTACAAGTTTACAAAATTAACATTAAAATATAGCATACAAGTAGGTTCTGTTGTTCCAACAAGAAGACAAAACTGTGAGGTTAAAGAAGCATACTTGTTCAGTTGTTCACATTCAACTAACTAACTAACTAACCCATTCATTTACAACCAATTGAGGAAGAACCATTTCTGAACACAAACAATAACATCAAAGTCACTAATTAATTTTAAGTTTAATAGGTATGCAGTGTAAATTAGTTTTACACTCACATGCAATGGAAATTACATGATTCCAAGTGGATGTTAGTGTAAAACAGTCCCAAAGTCACTGTTGTCAAATAGTTGCTATTGCAATGCTATTCGACGCTCTAGTACTGAGTGGAGCGGAATTTAAACAAACCATTATACAATCTGCATATCCCTTTTTTCTTAACTCCATCACTTTTGTGGTTTCACATAAAATTGAAGCAAAAAGAAGCAACCATATACTACGGAGATATAACTTAATAAATCAGCAGTTGCAACATTTCAAAAAGAGAGATAAGACAAAACGAAACCGTTGATAATCAGAAATGAGATTATGAAGATGAAGCTGTTGCATTTTTTAGATAAATCTGAAGAAAGCTTTGAAGACACTTCATTCTGTCCTTCAAAGCTTGCATATCAATCTTGATAGTTTCCAAATTCCCTTTAAGAGACCGAACAATTATCAATAGATTATCCAACTGAGCCACCAAGTTCATCATCGATTGTTTCTCTTCTTCCTCATCATCAACTTCGTCGTCTTCTTCTTCTTCTTCTTCTTCTTCTTCTTCTTCTTCGTCTTGAGGCACGGCGGGTGCATGGATGAGATGCGTTTCGAAAGAATTCATGTGATCCATGGCCTTAGAAGCTAGATCGGTGATGTCAGTGAACGATTTGTTAAGGTGTTTCTTCACGAATTGAGGATCGACAATCAGCGATTTCCACCACTTGCAAACGCATCGCAATAGTAAAGGATTGCTTGATTCGACCCTGGAAAGAATTTCGATCATCAGTTCCTCCGGGAGAACCGTGCTAGGTGACTCCGCCGTGGCTTCCACCATCATTCGCCGTCGCTTCCGTGTCATTATCGTCATCGTAAACGCTTGGATTTTAGTTTTCCGGAATTTAGGGTTTCATGGATTCATGATTTCAGATTTTGTTTCCGTTGAAGTCGGAATATGTATATCCCTTTCGGCTCCGATTTCGATGCTTGGGAATTCTAATAGTTTTAAAGCTTAATAATACTGTAATAACTGAAAAATAACTTCATTTCTAATACTCCTCCACCACATTATTAAATTTGTTTTTTATATAATGTAGTATTAAATTTATGGTTAATTTAAATTATTTTCCTTACAAGATAAATGATTCAATTGATTATTTTATATAAATGAAAATTCTACGTAATAATTAAAAAGAAAATAATATTTTTACTATAATATATTTATCAAATATTAATATAATTTTGATTACCCATACACATCAAATGGATAAGCTACTTGACATATTAAAAAAACCGTTGGATAAACCATACATTTAAATCAATATATAATTAAAATTATAAAGTGATCTTAAAAACTAGAAAACTGCACAATATTGGATTTTATTGAATATTCTTTTGATAAAATTGTTGGAATCAGATGTTGAATTATTATTATCATAGGCAACATCTAAAAAAATTAATGAATATAAATAAATAAAAAATTAATGTATGTAATACTCAAAAGCTCATGTATTTTCAACTTTAAATGTTTTTCCATATATTGTAATGTAGGTATTAGAAACAATTATGGTGAAGCTAACTCATTTTTTTATGAGGGGCTAAATATAAATAGTAAATAAATTATATATTCAAGTTAATATATTACACACACATATATATATATCCTACAATATTATATGTATTACATAATATAGAGTGAATATTTATTTTAATCTCTTAAAAAAAAATAGAGAGATTCAATTTGGTATCTGAGAAAGTTAAAGCTAACTTTTAATCTTTGAGGAAAATAACTTTGGGCAACTTAGTCTTTATCTTCTTCACATTTTGTTTGGATTTGATAAAGGAAAGATGAAGGAAATAAAAGAAATATAAAGAAGAAAAAATGCTAGAAAATAAGATTATATATTATTAAGTAGTTAGTGTAAAAGAAATAATTTATATTTTATGCACAAGATAATATAAAATTATTTTATATTTTTATACAATAAGAATAATCAATTTTAACACATCAACTTAATTAGAGTCTGCATGTGGTTATTTTATTATTATATGCATAAAAAAGGAATTTTCTCGTAAGAAAAAGAAATGATTATATGAAGCCGCCAAAAATGAAGTCGCATTCAGTCAAAGAAATTGAAAACTCATCACAAGGATTTGGTGATTTTTCTTACGTTGCTGATCATGGACATTTTACACAAAGACATCGAGAAAAACCAAAGTTGGTCAGCTAATATATGTAGGCTCGATGGAGTATCCCATAATATGGTTTATGTATGTCCATATACTATACATTTTCCAAAATCTTTTTTTATTTTTTTTATTTTTTTTATTTTATAATCGAAACAAACGTAAGGTTTATGATGCATGACCAAATGTGTACAACAGGATTAAAAGAAGAGAAATCAAAATATCCCTTTAAATTATAAATCTATAGAAATTATTATTAATAATTTTGATATTTTTATTTTATAAAAATTTCAACATCATTATAAAATACATATAATAAGAGAGAATATTTTCCTTCGAATATCAACATCTCAAAGTTTTCATTTCGTGAAAAAACGAAAGGTTGAATAGAGTATTAATCCTTCTGGTATTATTTAACATAATAAGATAGTACTACGTACTTTCTACAATATTTAAATATATTAAAATTTATTTCAACATAAATATACTGATTTATAAATAAAAAAGTAAATAAATTGAAATTTAGTAAAAACATTGAATTATGAAACTATTTGTTAACTAATAAATAAATAAAGCTTCTACGTTACATTCACAAATTGAAAGATTTTGATTACTACTTCCTAAATCAATAAATTAATGGTTATTTTTATCAATCAAATAATTATTTCTTATTTTTTATTTTAAGAAACATCATTTCATAAGAGAAATATAATTTGATTCTTTATAAATATAATACTTTTTTTTATTTTAGTGTAATTTTTTTTAATATTCACAATTATAAAAAATATAAATTAATGATTATTTTTATCAATCAGAACTATTATTTTGATTTTTTATACTAAGAATCATC
>JBBPBS010001075.1:10133901-10168041 GCA_037974835.1 Cicer judaicum | reverse complement strand
TGTATTAGTTTTAGTTCATGTGGAATGTACTGTACAAATTCTCATAAATAAATTATTTAGAAATTATATGGTACATTCGAGAAATCGACATGTGCATTTAATTTTTAAATTAATACTTAAATAATTTTAAAAAAAAATCTTTATCTTATCATTTAAAAAATTATAATACCTAAATATTATTTATAAAAGTTGTTAGCAATTTTTTTTTTGAATTTTAATTATTCATAATAATGGATATTAAAAAAAATTATATAGTATAATACTTTTAAGCAATCAAATTATATTTTTCTTATCAAATAATCTATCTGAAACAAAAATCGACAAATAGTTTTATGATTGATAAAAATGACCGTTAATTTATTGATTTAGAAAATACTTCTTCAGTCTTTAAGTTATAGTTGAATTGACAAATGCAGATATTGTTAGATGGGACGTCTTGTTCTTATGAGTTCAAATTCAAGATATCGCAGTTGTGTGACTTAATTATGTAAAATTTACCGTAAAAAAAAAAAAAAAGTGCACTCTTAATTTTTGCTACTATTAAAATTTTATTTCTTTTAATTCCTTTAATATTAGTTGTTAAAAATCATAGTTGAGTCTAAGAAAGAGAGAAATAATTAAAAAATAAATAAAACTTGAAATGATTATTTAAAAAAATTATTTTTTATAATTAGATTATAATGCATTTTTATATAGTGCTATTAATGTAACTAACTTAATAACTTCTACTTAACTATAAATAATTTTAACTACCTCAAATATTAGTATTCTACTTTAATAAATAATATATTAAATGTTAATAGTTGAGTATTTGATATTAAACAACTTAGTAAATTTAGAATATACTTCTCATGAAATATAAAAAATTAAATATACCTAATTAGATTTCTTAATAACCATCAAATTAATTATTTTTAGTTACAAAAAGTATTGGAATGAGTAATTAATATACTAAAACCCTTTAATTTATCGAATAAATATGGGTGAATGCATTTCTATCAAGTTAGCGTAATTAAGCGGGTATAGTATGATTATGACCGATAATTTAACTTGTATATACTCTTGTAACTTTCACATAGATAATTTAAACTCGAATTCTAGAAGGAAATTTCTCATTACTACGTTTACTACAGTAAAGTATTCTCTGTTTATGTTGTGTGTGGTGTGTTGCATACTATATTTATTATGAATCTCTTGCAAAACAAACCAACATAGATGTGTCGATTATTGATTAGATGGACAAATAATATAAGCAAAACATTAATATCATTGTTTTTAATATCAAAATCAATTTGAATATTATATATCATCTTGTATTTAAAAATAATTTTATTTTTGTATTTACATCTCTCTAATAATAATATCAGAAATTGAATCTGTCTAGGTATTAATCTTAATGATACCCAAATCATCTCATATTGTACATGTTGCATACATATATAGGTTAATGAAGAATTAAATGGGATAAGCACAAAGGCTGCGTGGAAATATATACTATTGGACTCAAAATTTAATTATTAATTGATCTAGAAAGTCAGAGAGGAGGTACACCTCATCTCATTCGTCATTTGGTCATATACTAAATAGATAAAACCCTTATTCCTCAAGTTTAGAGCTTATAGCAACCAATTTTGGACTTGAATTAACACATAGAACCCTCTAGAGTCCCAAACCAAATTAATTAAGTAACCCCAAAAGTACCAATACACCAACCACCTTATAAATTCACTTATTCAAATATTAAAATCACATCCCTTTCTCTATCTATTCTTCCCCCTCACCAACACCAAACTCCCTCCTCTAATTTTTCCCTCTCATATTTCCTAAACATTTTTCTAACATATAATATCATCCTTAAGTTTCATATATGGGCACTCTAGTGGGACATGTGGCTCCTGGTTTTGGATTCTTAATAATTGGACTATGGCACCTTTTCAACCACATCAAACTCCATGTTCAAAATCCAAATTCCTACATTTCACCACCATGGTTCCCAACATCAAAATACAAATACCTTGAACTTTTCATAATCATGTTAGCAACAACAGCTTCAATTTCCATGGAACTCATCATAGGACCGGATCGACACACGCCCTTCGATCCGGACGGAACCATTCCATCAAACCATCTTCATAACTTTGAACACTCTTCAATCTCCATGACTTTCTTCATCTACGCCGCTTTCGCAATCATCCTCGATAAAATCGAAAACCAATCAAAATTTGCCCTAACACAATTACTAGCTTCAATAGCTTTTGGTCAACAACTTCTTCTATTCCATCTTCATTCCGCTGACCATATGGGACCAGAAGGACAATATCACCTTCTCTTACAAATTGTTATATTCATATCTCTTTCAACTACCCTTTTAGGAATTTCCATGCAAAAAAATTTCTTGGTTAGTTTTGTGAGATCTTTAAGCATATTTTTTCAAGGCTTGTGGCTTATGGTTATGGGATTCATGCTTTGGACACCGGAATTAATTTCAAAAGGTTGTTTTATGAACAATGAGGAAGGACATAAAGTTGTGAGATGTACGGATCATGAATCACTTCATCGTGCTGTTTCACTTGTTAATATTTTGTTTAGTTGGTTTTTAATTGGTGTCACGGTTTTTGGTGTGTCTTTCTATTTGATTTTGACCAAGTTGTTCGGTGGAAATAAGGTTCGGTATTTCTCGTTGGGGAATGAAGAGGATGAAGAGAGAGAAAATGTTGAAAAGTTTAATGATGACGTGGAGTCTCAAAAGGGAAGCTTAGTTGGCAACCCCAAAAGCTTTATTCATGTGGGCAAAAAAACTTTTTCACCTGTTGATATTGAAAGGTAGTAGTTTAAGGGGGTGCATTCATGGTATAGTTACTTTGTGATTATTTTTTTTATTAAATTTAATTTGTGATTAATTACTTGTTAGGTTAGGTGTGTGATGGTGTATAGTATTTTATTACTATATACTACTAGGTTGTTGGGGTCCATGTATATTAATAATATGTACCAATTGCAGAATGTAGTTGGCTTAAGGAAACTTTGATGAATTAGAGGATATGGTTGGATGCATATTGTTTTGTTTGTGTTTGGTTGATATTGAAGGATTGTCAGTTTAAATGTACTTTTGTGGAATATGAAAGAAATTTATTTTATTAATTTTATTACTTTTGCCAAGATTGTTTTATTTTTTATGGACTTGATTAATTTGATTCTAAAAATCATTATGCTTAATTAAATATTCAAAAAATATCTTTGTATTAACTTTTTTTAATAACTATAATGATTAACAAAGTTGTAGTGGATCTATTATATATATAATAATAATCACGTGCCATTTGAAATAAAATAGTTTCATAACGAGAAGACCTAAGATTTATTGAACAATTAAAAGAGATTTTCAGTTATATCCCTTCATTAATGACACTAGCGGGGATGAAATCTTATGAATATTGGTTCTATATATAAAAAGGTTAATATACCCCCTTTTATATTAACTTTTTAATAAACAAACAAAATTAATATTTTTTTTATAGATGAGATGGTATAATTACTATCAGAAACTCACACACAACTACCAGTAAGAGTAATAAGAAGCTAAACTATGATTTGTAAGACTCAACAACTCACACACAACTACCAGTAAGAGTGATAACAAGCTGAACTATGATTTATAAGACTTGAGTCTGTTAAAAAATTTAAGATATATGATCTATTTTGTAGACTTTTTTAGACTTGAGTTTGACTTTTATGAAAGTCTGATACAATATATATATTACCCTATTTAAAAATCTATCTAATATTAATATTTTTAAATAAGTAACAAATACTTTTTAATAGATTAACAAGCTAATATATTAATGAATTAGAGTTTATATGACATCATATTGTAATTCTATTTTATTATGATATATTTAAATGTGACAAAAACTAATGTAAAATAACATGATTAAATTACTAAAAGGTTGGAAAATTTTATAGTTTAACTTAAGTTTAAAATTTAATATACAATAATAATAGTATATATAATATTATTCATATTTATTTATCTAGGTCAATCTAGTAGGTTTAACTTTTTTTTTATTGTTTCTAACATGACAGTTTTAGTTAATTAGATTTTTTCTAAAATTTGGCCTAATTTATTTAAAAGAAAAGTTCGATCTGGTCTAGATCTGGCGTAGGTTATGCCATATGCCATGTCGGGTAGTCTGATCTATTTGAATATTTA
This sequence comes from Cicer judaicum, assembly GCA_037974835.1. Classification (NCBI taxonomy): domain Eukaryota; kingdom Viridiplantae; phylum Streptophyta; class Magnoliopsida; order Fabales; family Fabaceae; genus Cicer; species Cicer judaicum. Next base: position 10,163,831 of record JBBPBS010001075.1, on the reverse strand, counting down.
ACTGTAAAATTTTGGATTTAAACTAAGAATAATATATCTATAAATAAATAAGTAAATATAAAAGCAGTATTAAGCATCAATTTTTATGCCTAATATTTTTAAAGTTGTCTATGTTTAGAATTAGATTTCTTAAGCTAGCAAACCAAGAGGTTGCTTTCATTTTGGAAACTTAAGATGAAGGGCACTGGATGGTACCATAGAAGGAGTCAAGAAAGTCAAAACGGAGGGGGGAAATCAAAGAAATGAAAGAACGTTATATGATATGGTTTTGCATTGCATTTTGCAAGTTAGAGAGACACATGAACAAACATATGTGAATCTTATATCGTACGTGTCAATGGATTCTATCTTAAAAGAATTATGTGATTTTAAAAAATTGTGGAGTTTGACTTGTATGTGGTAGTGGATTAGATTAAAATTCTATCTGTGGTTGAGAGTTTAGTAGAAGGGTTTTAGTATGGGTTAAGGTGTTTGTTTTTTTTATTTGGTTGTGGTAATTTTATTGAGTTTAAGTGTGAGTTGTTAAAAATATATTTTTTATATTTAATATTTTTTATAACTTAAAGAATATACTCGTAGATTATAAAACTATTTAATTAATTTATATATGTATAAAAATATTCGTAATTGAATATTTCACAAATTCTTATGTTTAATGGAAAGAGTATAAGGCACTCTAAAAATTATAGTAGGTGAAAGGCAGGCCATTGTTTGAATTTGAAAATAAAAAATCTTAAATTTCTTAAACACTCGTTATTTTAAATGAGTTATTTAATGTAATAACTCTAAGCAAAGTTTGCTTAATACACTTCAATGTTTATTTTAATCGAGTTATTCAATGGTATAACTTTGAATGAGGAGAAATATTATTCTATGGAAATGAGCTGACTTTAATGAGGCCAATATTTGAATTTGAAGAAAAGAATCTTAAATTTCTAAAACACTCTTTATTAAGTAATTTGATCTCTTCTCATTAAAGTCACCAAATTTTCTGTCCCAAAACAAAACTCACCAAATTTTGTTTATTTATATATATAGGACATCACACGTTTTAGTTTTAATATAAAAATTTACATTTTATTAGTGTACTTCAAATGTTTACCTAATAATATGACCGAAACTAACTACATTCTTAAAATATATTTTTAAATTGATCAATCAAAAAAAGTAGTAGAGAATGAGAGAAGAATCTCTCTATGTGATATTTTATCTTTTCCTTTTGAATTTAGTTCAAGCCACGTGTCTCATTTTTTATTATTAAAATTATTATTTTTATTAAAGATTTAAATATTAAAAATTAAAATAAAATCTCTAAAATATTTAACACAAGTATGGTTTAATGGAAGAAAAAAAAAGTATAATTTGCCTTAAGAAAATTTTTCAAAGAATTTATTTTTTAATTTTTGTTTTAAATAACAAATAAATTGTCTAAATTTTTTTTATTTTTTTAAAAAGTTCTTTTAAGAAACTTCACTTTGCAAACTTTAATTTCCTTAAGAAAGTCGTCATTTGCAGGAGCGACTTACAAGTGAGAAAAAATAAAGGAGTATTTTAGTATAAAGTTGTGAAAATGGAGTAATTTGGTAAAAAAATAATTTAAATATAAGGTATTAAAAATAAAACCTAAAAAATGAAAGAAAAAGTACAATCTTAATAATTATAAAATAATAAAATAAATTTTAGTTCATACACACATATTAATCTAACGAGGATATACACTTACTAATCTAGATGCATATCATTTGGTCTCATTAATTCATACAACAATAACATATGCACAAATTGTATCTCACATTCGTATATTAGACTCAAACATACATTTCTACAATAATAATTCAACAATCAAAATTCAACTACTAAAAATAATTCAATTTATAATCCAACATTACAAAAACAAACCCAACAATATCTATAGTAATTAACATATCTACTAACATATGTCATGTCATGATTAATTAAAATTCATCACAAAAATTTCAAATTATTGAGAAATTTGAGGATAGATATTTACCTTCTATTTCATACAAACCTTTGTAGCTACATAATTTTTTTAATTAATACTTTAAATTTTGTATTATTAGATGTATAACCTGAAAAATGGTATTGAAGATATAATTCAAAAATTTATAACATTGTATCAAGGGTGAAGACTGTTAGGGAAATTTCCAAAATATATTTGAATTTTTTTAATAGCTATATTAATGTAGTAAAATTAAATAATTGAATGTATCACTTGGTCAAGTGGTAGCAATGGTTGAGTTTAATTCAAACCAATGCATCTATTAAGTTATCAAAAGTAGCAATCTTTTACAAGAGTTGTTTTTTTCACTAATTGGTATGAGTTCAAGAGTTGTATTCTTTCACCAATTGGTATGAGTATCTCTATAATTAGAGATATTTTAGAAGCAGAAAGAACAGAAGAAAAACAAAACAAAATTCATGTTACATGAGTCAAAATTATGTCAAAAATATTTCTGAGTTATTTCTTCTTTTCTCTAGTGCACAAGAGTAAATGAAGAAACTTTATTATGTAAAGATAGGCTTGATATGATTGTGCAATTCACTTCAATGATTCCAAAGTATACTGAAGGGAATTCGCCGGTTAACCCGTTTGCATCCAATATATATAGATTGACGGGAGCGAATCGAACCTAAAGCTTAATGTAATACTCACGCTTTAGAATTTATTTATACAACTTTCATTATCATTGAATTCATCATCTTCTTACTCAGAATTTGCAGCATACCCCCAACAACAATTTCAACAAAGACATCATTTAAAAATTTGTATTATTATATCCTGAACCATCATATCCAATACTAAAAAAAACATAACACATTGTAACAGCGAAGAAATTCCAAAATTTGATATAAGTTGATGGTTACAAAACCATGAACCATACTATTTGAATATTTAGTTTGTTATAAAAGAATGAAAATGTATAATACTTTATCTATTATTATTATTATTATTATTATTATTATTATTATTATTATTATTATTATTATTATTATTATTATTATTATTTAAGAGAGACACAATTGATATTGTCAATGGAGCTCACCTATCCTATGATCTTGACGGATATTCTTTATAATTGAATTGACCCCTTGCATATTCTTCGGTTTTATTTATTTATAAATAAAAGTGGATTAAAAAAATTAATATATTTAATTTAAATATATTAATTTTTGTTAAATTATTTTTATTTATAAATAAAATAATAATTAAAATAGTTTATATATAAATTTTATCATTATATATTATAATATGTAATATCGATCTAATATTTAACTTTTTTATATTAGTTTGATATGGATGTCACTATAATGAATTAACTTTATTATAAAATTTAAATTTTTTATAAATTAATTAATAAATATTAATTATTGATAAATTTATCTTTAAAATAATTAAATTTTATTAATAAATTTATTTTTAAAATACGATATTAATATAAATAAAAAAATATAAATTACATATTTAATTATAGTATTATCTACACTTAACAAAAAATTTAGAAAACCAATTTTGTAAAAGCTAATTTAAAAAACTAATTTAATCGAACTTTTGTAATTTCAAAAAACCAATTTTCATATTTACTCTTTTTTATTATTAAAAAAATAGTTTTTTTATCCCGTGAGAGTGACCATATTTTGATGATATTTGAAAACACATGGCATATTCTGCAATGATGTTTGTAAACACATGGCAGACATGCAGGAATTACATATTTTTCATAAACATTTCAATGATGTTTAACAAGACTCTGGTTTTATAAAATGATTTTTTAATAAAATAAGACAAGCTCTTAACCTTTTATATATAAAGGAATTTTGCATTGATATTATAAATACCTTAAAATATCATAATTATAATTGTAATTTTTAGAATTAATTTTTGTTTTCACAATGATTAATTTATTAATCTTAAAAAAATACGATGATTTTATTTTTGGAAAATGAACTTCTCTAATAAAATCTAAATTAAATTTGAAACAATAAATCAAATTTTCAATCTGTATACTAACTACAAGGACATTTGATAAATTAAAGCGTGAGTTCAAAACATCTAATCCTCTACATTTCTCTATGATTAATATATGTGATTAAATTAAAGAAAATGCTAACGAGTTATTAAATGGTTACATTATCGCTTTTAAGAATTAATGCAAACATTAACCATCCCTTCAAATTTGAGTTTGCGTGTTGAAAAGGATATAAAGTCTCATAAATAATACACTATTCTTTCAACATAAAAATAATTTAAACCGAAGTATTTAGACTTGTGTGCAATTAGGCAACTTCTAGAAGAAATAGGTGAGAATAGCTTCATCGTTTTCTAAATAAGGAAATGTAAGCTAGGGGAAGCTTCTAATATTCTAATCTCTAACTCCTATTCAAAATCTATAGCGACCATCATTCATAAGTTGCATGTGACTTTGACGTTGACAATTATTTTACAAGTGGATCCTAACAGGACCAAATTTTTATTATACAAATTTTAACACATCATCCTTGATCTTTAATAGCACTTCCTCGTTTTGTATCAGCAGCCTTGTCTGTTTCTTGTTTTCTATAGTGGAAGAAAAATAGGTATTCCCTTATTTTCACTTTCCAGGTGATTCTAAAGCAAATTTTTGAAGATCACAATAATAACTAACATATATGTATATATATATAGAGACACACAATATGCATATAACCCGAATGCACGACGATTTCTATCAGGGTTGACAATGGGTAGGGTACTATAGTATCAACTTGAATATCCGTATCATTATCCTCTGGGTATCTAAGTGTCCGTAATCATACCCATTATCCACACTTTAACTAAAATAGATCGACAAATAAATATTATTTTGTGATTAAATTTAAAAATCATTCAAATATCATAAATTAAATCATAAAGTATTATAAATCAAAATATTTTTTAAATCAAAACATTTCAAATGAACACTCGTTACAATACACATTCAAATATCCATAATAACATTTTATGAAGTTAAAACTCTTACGACAATATTATTTGAGATCAGTAAAAATAATTTATAAGAAGTTGCAAGTATAATTATAAAACCACGATTAATAAGATATAACTTTTAATAATAAAGTCACAATTAATTAAACTAAATATTAATTTTGATTTGATTATAAATTAATATTCAATTTTGATTTGATTATAAATATTTTAATAGTCCAATGATATTAATAGATATTAAAACATAAAGAAAAATAATTAATTAAACTAAATATTAATTTACTAAATAAATAAATAATATATTTATATAAGTGCGGGTGCGGGGCGGAGTGGGTACTATAGTACCCGTACCCGCTTAATTTTGCGGGTAATTACCCGTCCCTGTGCCCATATCTATTATGCGGGTTTTTACCCTACCCACTGTAGGTTTTTTTGCAGGTACCCACTGAGTCTGAGTCTAATTGACATCCCTAATTCCTACAATGAATTTCAAATTATAAATACTCCATAATTTTGAAAATGAAGCACTTAAAGGCATCATAACTCAAGAAAAATTTGATTAATTCATAAGGCAAATTCTAAGAGTGTTCCAGATCAACTGTGGACCAATACTTAAAAGTAACTTAAAACACTAATGACGATTGATAGCCCATTTTAGAAGTATAAGTTAACGGTTCTCCTATCTTTACATTTGAGAAGGTGACTTTTATTGATTTCGATTCGACAAGTTAAGGTTTTAAGGACATATTCATTTTTCCTTGTTATTACATCAAGCAAGTCACTATCTCATACATAAAGTACAAGAGGACCATTCAAAGGAGTTCGTCAATCTTCCTTACAATTCAGAATGTCTTTTAAGCAATTGTCCACTTTAGCATTCACCATTTTAATATTCACCATTTTAATATGTATACGAGACTTATATGAATAGTAGTAGTATTAAGGGGAGAAGCTACGATTCTAAAGCAAAATCAGAATTTCAGCTTCACTGAGAACTTAGTTAGAAGTTAGAACAAATGGCTTCAACTCACCAACACATAGTATCAGTTAAGAGCTGCTTGTGGGATTTAGGCCCAAGGAGGAAAAACAGAAGAACAAAAGATATATGCTAAAAGATATCACACTTAGAGTCATGAAGAGTATATTAGAAGCTAAAGAATTACAAGAGACACGGAAGAAAAACATGTATTGCCTTATTTTCACGTTCTAGGTTACGGATGAAATTACTTTGAAACTCAAATAAATATATAATAACAGTATTACTTAAATCACAACTAGTTAGGAGCATTTCTAGACAACTTATGAAACCTGATTGCATGATGATATCTTAAGAAAAAATCATACTGAAAGATCAGCATATTCATCCTTAAAAAAAATGTAAGTGCATTGAAACTCCTTTAACTACCTAATAACACCACTGCATCCAGGCTCTCTCTCCATTGTCTGACCCTGCATGACTCTTCTTACCAATGATACGTCCTCCCACCTGCCTGCATTTGCATATATGTTTGATAGAAGAACTTTGCCTCCACCATGAGATGGTGCCAACCTCGCCAAATTCTCTGCAGCCCTCTCTCCTATGTTGATATTTCCATGAGTTCTACATGCTGCTAATAAAGTTCCCCATATCACAATGTCAGCCTCCATTGGCATGCTCCTTATCGTTTCCTCAGCTTCTTCTAATAGTCCGGCTCGTCCCAAAAGATCAACCATACAACCATAATGCTTGATATCTGGTTCCACATTATATGCACTTTTCATGCTTTTAAATATTCTCCGTCCAGGCTCCACCAACCCAGCATGGCAACAAGCACTCAGGACTCCGATAAATGTAATAGGATTGGGTTTGATATGATATCTCTGCATATCAGAAAAAACCTCTAGGCATGTGCTTGCATGTCCATGTGAGGCTAACCCGCATATAATTGCATTCCATGGTGACACAGAAAAGACTTCATCTCGAATCTGATTAAAAAATTGTAGGGCAGAGTTGATGCTCCCACATTTTGCATACATATCAATCACAGCAGCACGTAAATTGTCGTTGAAAGGAATGGATTCACTACGCATGTATTCATGGGCCAATCTTCCTTCCTGCAATGTACCTAATGTGGCAATTGCAGAGAATACACTCACCATGGTAACTTCATTTGGTTTGATTCCACTTGCTAGCATTTTATGGAAGAGTTGAAGAGCCATTTTGGGCTGTTCAGATTGTGCATAGCCAGAAATCATGGTACTCCATGAAAACACGTCTCTTTCAGGCATCTCATCAAAGGTTTTCCTTGCCTGATCCATCATTCCATTTTTTATGAATCCAGAGATTAGAGCATTCCATGATTCTAGGTGATCCTTTACACCTACTTCAAATTGCAAACATGCACAGTCCATCATCCCACAAGCTGCATAGAAATGGATGATTGTACTCTGCATAAAATTGTAACAATCAAAGCCTCTCTTAACAACTGTTCCATGCAATTGCAAACCATCACCAATTGCAGTCCTACGACCACATGCTGAAACCAAATTCACAAGCAGGACATCATTAGGTCCAAGTCCAGCTTGCAGCATTGCGCGGTAAATCTCCAAAGCTTCACACAGACGATCCTTTAGAATATAACCATCAATCATTGTGCCCCAAGATATCACATCTTTATCATGAATTTTCCCAAACAACTCCCTAGCCATGTCAACAAGGCCTGTCTTTGCATATCCATTCAACATCACATTCCACGTAACCAAATTCCTTTCATGCATCTCATCAAACAACCTTCTCGCTTCCCTTACACCAGAACAAACACAATACGCATGCATCAAATTCGTCGAAACATGCACCAAGCCGTCAACCAACAATTTAACAGCCAAAGCATGAACCATTCGACAGTTCCAAATTTCACCAAAATGCGAGCAAGCAGATATCACATTGACCAAAGTTAAATCATTCGGAACAACACCATGAAACCTCATGTCCTTAAAAACCTCAAGGGCATCACGAAAGAATCCATTTTGAACAAAACCCATTATCATAGTGGTGTAAGAGACACAATCTTTACTAGGCATTATGTCAAACAGTTTACGTGCATTATCCAATTGACCAGCTCTTACATACCCAGAAACCATTATGTTACAAGAAACAGGGTCCAACGTAGGACAAGCGTCAAACATCAACTGGGCATCAGTAATTGAACCGCATTTTGAGTACATGTTGATCAAGCTGTTTTGAATGAAGGTGTTGGAGTTGAGTCCAAGTTTGAAGGCGAGAGAGTGGATTTGGCGGCCTTGAGAGGAGTTGGAGAAGGAGAGAGAGGAACATGATTTGAGTGCGGAAACCAATGCAAGTTCGCATTCGGAGAGGTTTTGGTGTAGTCTTGCATTGAAGAAAATGTGAATGAAGTGTTGTGGGTGTTGCACGAGTGGAGAAGACGCTTTGGTGGAAAAGCATGTTAGAGGAAATAATTTGAGTCTGAGACTCGTGGGGATGAACATTAACATGGGACGTTAGGAGAGACCAGATGAGTAACAATTTCGATACTTTGTATATCAGGTTCAATTGCATAAGTTAAAATTTAGATAATAATTAAATAAAACCAAATAAAATATATTACATCAAAAGTACAATATTTTCATTTTCAAGAAAAATATATTTGATTAAAAGTAGAATAAATATTGCAATCAATAATTTATATATCTCATAATTTTATAAATTAGTTGAAAATATATGTCTCGTATTTTTATTTATTAATAAAAATATTTAGTTTTTGTTTTTTTAATATTTATCATATATTTTTTAAATATTATCAAAAAAATTATTTTTTTTATATTTTTTTATGTATAAATAATATATATTTGTTTAGTGATTTTTTATATTTATAAGTAATAAGAAGTTTATTCTGTATTTTTTTTTATGTATCGTTGATAAATATACAAAAGAAGAAAATAAAATTCAGTTAATAGTTAATTTAATTAAAATTTTAATTCGAATTCTTTTAAACGGTTAATTATTTAGTAAAATTTATCAATCAATTAACGGTTATAAGGGAAGAAGTGGAACTGATCAAAGAAGGTTTCAATTATTCTCTTTTAATGGTTATATTATTCAAGATTTTGCAATGTATCTATACACTCCAATATTTACTTCTTAAATTTTAAAATAAAAAATAATTAAATTATTTGATCATTTTATATATATTAAATCAAGTGTATAAATGAAAAAAAAATATTATTTTTATTAAATTATCTTAGTTAAATATTATTCTATTATCAACGTCATAAATGTATGATAAAATTTATTATATTGAAAATAATATAAGTGAAATGGTACATAGAAAAAAGTATATTAAAATTTGAAAAGGTAATTTTTTTTTACTAATGAATCAATTATTAAGAGACAGATAGAATATTCAAAATATACACACACAAAATACTATTAAATAAAAACTTCAAACAATGTTTTTAATCTCATTTTTACTACCTGTCTAAAATTTTACACTATCTAATTTTAAAATCAGAACTTTGGATGCGGAAGAGCATTTTCTTAAATATTGCTCCCGTCAGAACGTCGTAATCTCAATGTTATTTCCAAATCAAACCAAAGCAAGGAGCATATAGAGAAATCACGTGAAATTGGGGATAGCAGCCCAGCACAAAATTTTTCTATCAATATTGAGGGGAAAAAGTTACAACAAGAAAAAAAACTCATCAAATATGCTTTCAGTCTCTTAATTTTATTTTTGAAAATAGCCAAATTTAATAATTAATTGTCAATTTTGTTAACGATAAAAATTAAACTCATTAATTCCTTGTTACTTTAACTCACCTTGTGACTCCTTCTTTCTCTCTATTAATCAGCTCCTTATTATTTTTTGATATCGATAACATCTTTATCTTTATTTAAGATATTAATGTCATTTCATAGATGTTTTTTTATTCTTTTCTTTCTTTTTCTAACAATCAAAGAAGGACAGAAGTTTTTGAACTCTTCCTTCTATTTTCTCTTATTAAACAACTAAAAATGATACTATCCATAATCCATACTTTTTAAGGAATGAGGTGAAATAATTTAAGGGACAAAAGAGTCAGCAGCAATCTAAGGATATTCTACAACTTATGAAATGGAACATCGATAAACCACATGTTATTTGGAGTCAATTCTGTAAGATCCTTCAAAAGTTTATAGACACTCCTGGACAGTGCAGATACAATACAAGGAAGGATTGTTAAAACTACATTGCTATTTTCTTTCTTAAAAAATTGTTCTGAATAGAAACTTTTCAATTAATGGGTAACCATGGGAATGATAATGGTTTAAGTATAAATGAGATGCCAGCACAGTGTATCAACGATGATCTCCTCCTCCATTAAGAGTCGCATTGGGGAGAGACCTGCTCAAAGCATTAAATTCAGAGGTTCAGAGTTACCATTCAGAGAAGATATGTTAAAGTCCAACGAGCATATCTTCAAGTCTTCAATAAATTTGAATTAGTGGATGGCCAATCACTTCTGAAACAAATCATCATTATTATTAATTTCCTTTTTTACTTAAAAATGCATGATGCCACAACTTCAGAGTTCGTGTCATAACATAAGTTTGAAGTTCGAACAAGAAAGATTATGACAGATTATATTACACCATATGATGATAATATCAGAACAAATATCACAATCAAACCCATGTGAAAAAATAGACTGAAAGATAGTTATACAAGCAAAAAAGGTTGAAAGTGGAAATCATATGTTTTAATGGATTCATAGAACACTAATACCACTATCTATTGGTTTGAGTAGCAAGGAAATTGATTTCGCTTAAGCATAGTCTCAAATGTGAAACTTCTAAATGTTTAGAAAAAAAACTGGGAGTGGATAAACATGCTTGACTCAAATTAGTCACGACCCAAGTCCAGATAATGAGGGTCCAGATCAAACTAGATGTACAAAACAATGATTTAAATTTTAAAGTTATGCACTGTTGAACAATGGAAGCGCAATTCAGGCTTTATGATCCTGTTTAAAGCAAATCATGTTAACCAAGTAGTATCAAAGTCATAATATACGGTGTCATTAATAATTTCAAATAGTGAAATGAAAAGATATAAAGATCAAAGTATTCAACATGATAAGACAATCGAATCATAATTCCCGAATCATAATTCCAGAAAAGCTGTTCATGTTTGAAGTTTCAACAATATTTCCAACCTAGGGAGTTATTATTTTAGACAAAGACAAGAGAACAGACACACGGGAAACCAGAGAGCAGTATTACACAGATGCCTCAAGGTCCCCTTCCACCACTTCTTCCATAAGCTGTAGAAAGTGGCCCTCTAGGCTACACACATGTAAGGTCCTAATGCAAAATGCTCGCAATGAGAAGGCATATTAATCTACTAATCCCATTAAATGATGCACTATCCAACATAATAGTTACCAAACAGCTAAACTAGTAAAACCTAGGACTCTTGTGACAAATTTCAAGTTTTTGCAACTGCCACTAATCAACTCCTTTGTGATAAATTTTGGACTTATGCGAGCCAATTGGATATTAATTAAATATAGACTTCATCAGCCTACATCCCTCAAGTCCATTTCTACCTCGACCAACCTATGAAACTCAATTATTTAGTATGTTGAGACTAAAACTCAGTCTTTTTATCCTTCCATAACCACATGCACCTCATCAGCTACATTCCTCAAGTCCATTTCTACCTCGACCAACCTACGAAACTCAATTATTTAGTATGTTGAGACTAAAACTCAGTCTTTTTATCCTTCCATAACCACATGCACCTCTTTTTGTCATGCATATCTCAAATACGAACAATACCCAGCTTTTTAGTAAAGGCGCAAGCACAGACCAAGAAGAAATAGTGTTGTATGCCTAACAAGTAACAAGAATAGGACAGTGTAGCTAAATGAACAAACAGCTAGCTAGTACTCTAACAATTTTCACCTTTATTGCTCGAAACCTAAAAATGCTTAACCAAACAATGAAAATTACTTACTTCATAGAGAGTTCTAGGAACTCTCAGATCTTTCATTTAAATCCTTCATCCAGTAAACAAAACTACAAATTTTGGAAAATCAATCACATGGGGAGTTCATAACTTCTGATAAAAACTTGCTGACAGAACTGGATTACTTCAGAAAAGTAATGTGCGTGCAAGAAAGGGAATAACCCACAATCCTAAAAAATAAATAAGTAATTCCATCTTCATAGAGTACACGTTGGAGCAAATAGTTTAAAAAATCATTAACAACATTGGAAAGTGTCTCCTATATAGGAAGAAGATAATCTATTTAGTATTATATACATTTTGTTTTTATTTGAAACATTTGTTTGGTCATTTTTCAAATCAAAGAATTGGAATATTTAAATACTTCTTTGGTCTTGAGGACAAGTAGCTTGGTTAAAAAATGATACTGTGTTTTGTAAAGAAACTATGCAATAGATATATTGAAAGAAATCAATGAGGTCCATTATAAACCTATTGACACTCTTATAGATTAGAACAGTAAACTATGACCAGATTATGGTGTGTCTTATTTAGATCTAGGTAGATAGATACATGGAAATTAAACTACCTAACAAGTGACAATAACCAGATCAGATAGTTCCTTCACCAGATTCATTTTAAACCTACTGACACTCTTATAGATCTGAACTGTAAACTATGGCTAGATAAGGAGGGACCATTATTAAACCCCAGTAGATACAAGAGACTAATTGGGAAATTAAACAACCTCAAGATAACTAGACCAAGATAATTCCTTCACAATCAATGTGTGGTGAGTCAACTCATACAATCTCAATGTGTTGATCATTGGGATGCAGTGGTTTCAATTTTACAATATATTAAGAATGCCCTAGGTCAAGAATTGTATGAAAACAACAAATCCTTATATTCAGACACAAATTGGGTCGATTCACTTATTGATAGGATCATAGGAGAATTCTTGTAGGTGTTGTGCATTGTTGTATCTTGGTAAAGTAAGAAGCAGAATTGATCACTCAGTTTAGTGTTGAGGCAGAATATCAAGCAATGGCAATATCGGTAAAAACAGCTACTTAGTGAGTTGAAGTTCGGAAGTATTCATTAGACGTAACAGTCGTAACTATACTGTGATAATCAAGTTGCTCTTCACATTGCATCAAACTCAGTTAGTTCATGAATGAGTAAAAAATATACAGACTTATTATCACTTTATCAGGGGAAAAAGTTTTAAGGAAATTGCTATTGAGTTTGTCAACTCTAGTGATTAACTTGCAAATATAAATATTCTCACGAATCCTCTTTGAGATCCTCAAACTTAGTTCATTTGTGATAAGCTTGGTGCATTCGATTTGTATGCACCAGCTTAGAGGAGAGAATTGGAAACTATCTCCTATTTGGAAAGAATATAATCTATTTAGTGCCATATATATTTTGTTTTTATTGTGTAGCTGTCATATCCTCATTTGGAAAGTATCTCCTATTTGGAAAGAATATTAAATTGAAAATTTTGTATAATTGATTGTGTTGACTATTTTGGACTTCATAAGCAATTTAGTAGATATTTGCTCATCGCAAAAAACACACGACATCAATGAATAGCTACTTGTAGGGTGAAGGGCCGAGTTGGAAAAAACAAAAAAGCACTTATATTAAAGATAAAACACCGGGAACGATAAAGAAGATACTACAAGATGGATAGAGATGCACTAGTCATTAGTTCTTCTCACCTATTACACTCCAGCTCGATATGCCCCGAATGTGTGTGCGCGTGCGACACCTCAATTTCTGATATAAAAAAAGTAAACGATTCAAAGTTGGATACCATTATCTATTCTTTGCATTTATTTATTGAACGACTGGTACATTATCAAGCATCAAATGAAAAGATTATTTATTTGTTTGACAGAAAAACAAATGAAAAGCTTAAACCATAGGCATAAAATATTTTTACAATTTGCAACTCTTTTTGCGTTGGTGCAAAAGCAATTTTAGAGGCCAAAGTAAATTAGTAAAAGTTGTCATTGATATCATTGTTAAATAGTTAAACATTTCCCGATAAACTCCATTTCAAATAGTTTATATTAGTGCCCAAAGCTTTCAATTACATTAGGTGAAGAAATTGCTTAATATCACACTAACAAGGTAGAGGATATTTGTTTGGTTTAACAAAATAGTCCAGTTCAACGAAAGTATGAATAAGACTCATACATTTATCTGTGTGTGTAAGCAGATGCATGCTAGTACCATTGTAGGTATATAGTACCTGTATGTTTTATGTAGCCCAGTCCAACACCTATGTTTTATACTGAATTATTTCTTTTTGCTAGTGGCCTATTATGCATATACCAAAAGATGCCCAGTTATTAGATTTCTTAAGATAAATATTACACCATCTAATCTTTATCCAATTTTACAGTTCTTTCCTAAGATTGAATGAACCAAAAGTTTAGGTATTCAAAATATTAAAAGCTCCTAAGGAACAAAGCTAACACTTCACATTTCAGTACACACCAACCAACAACTGAATTGCGCAATTTGGCAATAGGTAACGAACAACCACAAACTATTATTACAGGTTCTTTGAGATTTTTTACAAGAGTACGGTAAAAAGGTGCATTATTATTGAGCACCACAAAATATTGATGAATTCAAATATGTCGTGAAGAGGGGACAACATCTAATAAAAGAGGATTCTACCTATCTGCTCTAAGTTGCGGCACTGATAGCTATCTGAAATATAATTAAAAATAGCAATCACCATTCCCCTATTTCACTTGCAATGCATGATAATATGATATTCTAGCTTTCCTACTGGAATTATATTGTGTCTATAATAATAGATTTGGAATTTTATTACAAAACTACATTATAAACTTATTACCCTATTCTTAAAACAAAAAGGGAGAAAATACTAAGGATAAGATCATAAGACTCCTCCAAAGTGAGCTTGTCTGTAGCGTGGAAAATAAGGCTGTATCTACCATTGATTTTATTAAAAGCTCATTATTATCTTAACCCATTAAGATCATGGTAGATACACCCACACTTACTCTACAGATAAATTCACTTTAGAGGAGCTCTTTCCATACACTCTAATTTTTGCTCAGATGACAAGATTCAAAAAGATGACTGTCAATGACATCCAAAGTTCACAAAAGGTGCATTACATAATAGTTCAAGCATCTATAAAGCTCAAATACTTGATACAAAATGAGTATGATAAGGATATGAAAATATGAGAAATACTTAAAAATTCAAAACATGATGCAACCTAGATTTGTTAACAGAAATCAGACCATCTAATATCGATTAAATTATTTAAAATTAGACATATATACCAGAAAGCCTTCCTGCTCTTCTACTCTAACTATTTTCCCCTGTTTTTATTCAACAAATAGCGTGGATAACATAAAACTAAAATCTAAGAAATTTCTCTTACATCATTTGTTGTAAAACACAAGATGAGAGGATGAAGGTGATGTTTCAATGGAGTGAAGAGGAAGTGGCAGAGCATAAAACGTGCAAGAGCACACCAGTGACAATGGAAAACACCAAACAGAGATAATGTGTCAGACCCAGAGAGAACACCTTAAAGCCACAGTCAGCCTTTCCTATTTTCATGTGTTACGCTAGTATATGCACTAAGAGAGGCTAAAGTTGAAGGGGCTGATACTGAAACATACCATATCATTATCATATCTTTTTGTGGCTAGCTGTATCATAGAGGGTTAAGCTCGATCCCCAAATGTATTTGACAATTAATTTTTTTATAAAAAAGGAATAAGGACATTTCTTGAGTACATGATTTTCTGTGTTGGATACACCTGTGACACTGTTACGAGTCACATACCAAACCAATTTTGGAGCCTTTGTGCTTCATAGTTGGGCAGTAATAAAGGCTAAAAGATGAGTAAGGGAAAAAAATCTGGATAAATCCCTCAAGACATAAATCACCATTGAAATCACTAATCTACTTAAGAATGAAAGGCAACTTATATTGGCCAAGTACAGATTCAGGAGAGACATCAAAGTTTCTATCCATATAAGTGAATCACATATAATTTAGAAGAAGACTGTATAAGTCCTACCAATAGCTTTTTTTTGCCATAATTTAACCACGAGATAACACTATAAGGAAAGAAGTATTTACCTGAGAACAGTGGTAAATATGATGAAGCAAATGTTAACCAAAGGCAAGAATGGGTATGTGTTTTATTTTAATGAACTAAATACCGTAATTTTAGCATTTGGTGGAAATCACCCATTTGCTAGAGTCAAAATCAACGTATGGCATATATTAATTAGTATGTTTCGTTTGTCTAATCCTTGGTAATATTAATCATTTTCCTTTACCTAATGACTGAGCTAATAATAACCTAACCTGCAAGTAGTGGAACCTATGGAGTTGCTAATTTACTAAAACCAAGATCCCTCACCAAAAAGGAAGACACAGCTCTCAAGCTCAAAGAAGAACACTGCAAATTGACAAGAGCCTCCTCCCACGGCAGGTCAATCCAATCCAAGGAGCAAGAAACCTTCACCAAGTTTTCTTTTCATAAAGAATTCAGCAAATTAAAACAAATCTATGATATTTAAATCTACACCTAACACACGAACCCTAAAAATTCCACTTATGCAATGCTCAAATTTCAACAAATCTCAGATTTAATCTTTTCATAAGATGCTAATCAAAATGAAATTCACACACAACAGAACAATAAAAGAAACATTTCCAGACACACAAACCAAACAAGAACACAAATTCCAATTCTAATTGTTGAGTGAGAGTGATTAACCAACCTCTTATGACGTTTTCCTTTCTTGGGACCTGAAGCTTCAAGTTTTGCAATAGGACAACCACAGGGAGCCCTAAAAAGCAAAAGCGCACGACCATTAGGCGGAGCCATTTTCCTAAGCTCAGACCTAAGACACTCATAATCAGGATTCCCTTCACTCCCACCTTTCCAAGGAAGTTTATCATATTCACCCAAACTTAATCCCGAACCTGAACCAAACCTCTCAATCTGCAAATCAAACTCCGTAGCATTCTTGAGTCCCCTACAACCGCTCCTCTCGCACTTCCGAGATCGGGCACCACAACAAACCTCAACAGCGAAAACCGAAACAGCGAAGAAGATAACAAATGCGATGATGTAAGGAATGGGGAGAGAGATGGAAGGAAGGAGGAGAGAGAGGGAGTTGAAGATGTAGGAGAAATAAGAAGAAAGAAGGAAAGCGCCAGAGAAAAGAACGAGAAGAAGGATGAGAAGGTCTAAGGTGGCGGAAGGAGCGTGTTTGCAGTTACAGAGATTGTTGCAATGGTGGCTCCAAGATGAAGATGATGATGATGAAGATGAAGAGGGCATTGCTGTGGTCAATACAACACCTTCCTGCATGTTCACGTTAAACAAACAAACACCTTACACCTCCTCCACTTTCTTCCTTTCATCAAATACAACCAAAATTTATTCAATTTTATTATTAGTACTATTATAATTAAATATGCATATATCCTTTACTCTTTAAATTAGCATGCTAATCATTTATCATTATTAAATTATTATTCTTTCTATAAATCATAAGATAAATATATCACCATAAACTCAATTTGTGTCCTCTACGATATCACCTAGGATCACATCCATTAAATGAATTTAAAGTTTATGTATTCTATTTAATGGAAAGACGATATAATATATTATCCCCATAACAATTTACATGTCTTTTTCGTCTTATTTTAGTTGTTGTGTTGTGTACAAAAGATAAATTATTTCTATGAAATTAAATTACAATTATCCATTATTTTATTATAAAATATATATATATATATATATTTATTTATATTTACTCTCGATTGTAAATAAAGTTATGAGATAAAATTTCTAACATCATATATTAAAAGAGATTATAAAAAAAGGGCAACATAATCTATAATGTATGTTAGTATAGCTTTTATTTACCATATGATAGAGAGATTCATATTATAGAGGGACAGAGAATCAATTTCAAAGACAATCTTCTTAATATTAATATGGCATGATATTATTTTGAAGAATTCACATTTTCGCAAAAGTAGAACTACAAAAACTAATCTTAAAAGAAAAATTGGTAAATAATTATGATGTTCGAAAATTAAACCTTTATACACAAATACATCATTATCATTAAAATATATTTTTATCAACATCCGTCGTAAATTCATAAATGATAATTTTTATTAACTTAAAAATAATAAATAAAAAATAGTTTTTTCATTTTGATACAATTATTTTACAAATCAACCATTCATCTATACCTAAAGGAAACTATATCTTACTATCAGATTTGCCCTAAACTTATCCAAAACCCTAATATACTAAACATTATTCCCGCCACCGATCTTCAACAGCTGTGCATGTCTACTAATAAAATTTTTCCTCTCATCAAATACGACCAAAGTTATTATTAATAAAAAATTAAACTACTAAAGTTCATTATTTTATTTTTTATTTTTTAATTATCACAATTGTAAACACAATTATTTCTACTTAACTGTTGTTTTTAAAATTTGATGCAATATTAATTATTAGTTTGTCAATAATATTTTTATTTGTTTAAAATTCATTGAAATAAAAAAGAAATGGTACTTAAAATTAACGATCAACACATGTTAAAATGGAATGCAAATCAAATTTACTTTTCAAAAGATTTTTTAGAATGGTTCCCTGTTTTAGGTCAAAACACAAATGTTTCACTACTTTAATATTGTATATAAATTGTCAAAATCTTGTTTGTTGCATAACCCATTTAGTGTATTTGTTATTTGTAAATTTGAGTACATGAGAATTTGCAAAATTGAGTGCTCTATTACAGAGGCAACTATTGATTTATTAGTTCAAATAGGGTTAAAGGAAGGAACAACCGATTCCATATTCTCAGTTTTCACGTGTCTATTTTAGTTCAATAAAAAAATATTTCAGTCACTAGTCTTAATTTATTAAAATTTAATTATTATTATTATTATTATTATTATTAATGGTTTTTATTTCTCATAATAGCAATGTATTCTCACAAGAACGGTTCTTCTATATATATAACTAAATTATGTATTGTTGTGTCTTTTAAATAAAATTTATTTGTTACATTATTATGTATGACAATACAAAAATCTCTCATACATTAATGACAACTCAAGTTTTGTATTAATTTGTACAGTAAATTAATATTAATTTATTAGAGGAAATATAAGCTTGTTTGGGTAATTAAGGTAAGTGGATTCAGAAGTAGAGAGAGTGATCAAAATATTTAGTATGATCAATTCTCATTCCTAGCATGATAATATTAGCTATTATCTTCAATAAAATACAAATTTAATCAAATTCATATATGAAATCTTGAAATAAATTCATATTTTCATTCTTTATTTGATGTTGTTGGAGATGAAAATATGAGTGTATTTGAATATTTAAGTTATGGATTTGATAAAATTTGCATTATATTGAAGATGGTTATTAATTTAATGGGTTTTGGTTGAAAATTTTAATGATTTTTTTGAATTTTTATACAAAAAAGGATAATATTGTTGAAATTTTAAAACATAAATTATCAAATTGTCACTTAAAATTAAAATAAATGACCAACTCGAGAAAAAAAAAAGATAAAGAACTAAAACGTTATCTGAAATGAAGTTAAAGAACCACGAATATAATTTAACCTATTTAATATGATCAATTCTCATTCTTAGCATGATCACATTAGCTATTAAAAAAATTATGATTACTTTTTCTCACATTTTTATATAAAATATATTAAAAAGACATGAAATAGTCCTTGATAAAAAATATGAGACCTAAAATAGTCCTCTACCTATCAAAAAATACCTAAAATTATCCTTTAGATGTAGGTGTTGAATTTTTTGAATGCAAATATATCAATTATCCTCTATTTAATTTCATATAAAATTGAATGTTTTCTTTTTATGATACATATTAAAAAGGACTAAATTAGTCTCTTTCAATTGTATCAAATTAATCATTCATATATTATAACAACTGTGATTAAATTAATGGCCTAAAATAGTCACTATGTTTAAAATTAAATATATCATGTAAAGATTTTAAATGCAAAAGAAAAAGATGTAGATTTTAAATGCAAAACAAAAAGATGTAGATTTTAAATGCAAAGTAAAAGATGCAGAGAAAATTGAGATATTTTGAGAATAAATTTTTTGTATTCAACTCAAATGGACAAAATAAAAACCATTATAAATGTCCATTTTACAATCCCAACCCAACCCACATAATAGAGGGGATACAAAACTACATGACTAAAAAACTGCACTAAAACAAACCACAAAATCTTGTGACCTAAGTGAGTTCTTTCGACTTAGTTTTTCAACGTCAATTATTCTAAAATCGATTTTTTTTCATTAATAAAAAGTCAATTTTTTTTTATTAAAAAAAAAAATTGATTTGTTTTGGGAATTTAAAATCTCAATCTACGAAAGAAAAAAAAAATCGTATTAATTCGTTGGCGATGGCACAACCGCGGCCATCTTGGGCGGAGATGCCTTTTTCTTCTTACCTTTTGTATTTAGGTTATATTATTTTTGTAATTTTATTTTAGTTTGTAATTCTGCGAGATAGACCCATAATGGATTTAGATTTCAGTAATTAATAAAATTAAAGTTTGAATCTAGCAAATACAATTATTTAATCTCTTTTATTTAAAAAAGTATAAAACAAAATAGATAAAAAAACGGATGTACAAAATTTGGGTAAATACAAATTATTATATCTCTTTTATTTTAACCGGTGTCTAAAACTACACTTGAATGAAACATCTACGTGATATGCAAAAAAAAGAAGAAACTGGATAGTACCTACCGATATCTAATGTAATTGTTTTAAGCAAGTTATCTTTATATTCGTTGCGTTTAATTTAATGAAATTTGATAGTTATAATTTATTGTTCTCATTTCTCAGAAAATTATTTTGATGTGAGAATGATATAAGATCTAAATAAATGGATGCGATTAAAACTTGAAATTAAGTTAGTCACGTGATCCACATCCTTTTCATTAATTAATTAAAATTGAGCTAGGTAAAATAATAATAATTATAGTTCAGTATCATCTCACATACCCACAACCAACTACTTACTACCTTCAACCTATGACAACCACCATCGATGATATCGCCAATTACAACCCAATCATCACACAAAATAGAGGTAAAGATTTAAACACAGAAAACCATTGTTTTGATCACAAATCTATGGATAGAACTAATAACAAAAAAGCAATTTAAAGGTCATGTTAATTTTAAAGGTTGATGGTGTGTAACCCCACAACCACAAGAGTGATAAATAGACGGAAAACTGGTAGGAGTAACACCTCAATTCGAGTTCAAAATCAAAATAAATAAAAGCAACATCCAAAAACTGACCTCATTTAATGTCTCCATCTACCAACTGCCACATGAGTTAGCGCCACAAACACAAACAATTACAACACACAACTATAGCAATACTCTATTTTAACTTTCACTCTTTTATTAAATAAAATACATATAAATTCTACTATTTTGGAAATAGATCCCATTTATAATTGTACAACTTGTCTCTAGCACGCGCGGCGCGTGCCAAACATTACTAGTGTCAATTGGATATTGAGAGTGTGTAAATGCGGTAGTTAAAGTAAGCTCAGCTCATTGTTAATGGTGGGGTCCTCTCTCTCTCTCTCTCTCTCTCTCTCTCTCTCTTCAGACAGCTATTACTGTCTGAGAGAGTCTGCAACAGTCCCTACTCACTTTTGAACCCGATCGATCGAACCATTTTACACTCTTCCTTTTTGATATGATCATTTTTCAACTCTTCTTCTTCAATCTTCAAATGACAACTCTCACTTTTTCATTCTCTCCTTGAATGCTTTCCCATTTTACTCTTCTTTGTATAAAGATGCTCAAAGAAATGTTGCTCCTCTTCATTCTTCTTCTTCTTTGTAAGTCCTTCTTGCTCAAATCCTTTTCTGGATTTTGCTCCTTTTTTTTTTATTGATCTGTGTGTGTGATTGTTGATGGAATGATGTGTTGTTTTATTTTGGAGGGAATTCATGTGGATTTGGTGGTTTCTGAATTTATGTGGTTTTTTGAAGCTTGAGTATGAATCTGTTTGGGTATATTAATTTCATTGCTTGTTGATTATTAATGATGGAATTTTATTTATTACTAAGTTTCGTGAACACTACATACTTGCATTATTCTCTGTTTTTTTTCTGATGTTAATTTCTACTGTTTATTATAATGAGGTGGATAGCCACTGTTAGGGTTTTAAGAGATAATGTTATGTGAGATAAAACCATGTAGGATATGTTTGGATGGAGGATTTTAGAGAGGAGATCTTATTTTTATTTTTGTTTGGGATTAAGGAAGATATAAAATGTTTCTTAAATTGAATTAAGTGTGGTTGAACTGTTTTATGTTCATCTATCATGTTATTATTTCTGTCAAAAAATAAAATCTATGATGTTATTAGTTCAATTTTAAAAAAATCTCAACTATATACTTTACCCTTCAAAACCCTCCCTCCAAACATACCCATAGGGTCATTCTTGAACTTTGGCCAATTAGATCATGCTGTATATTGAAGTTTAATTCAATCATTCATTGTCATTGTTTCCCTATGCTTTAGCTCAATAAACTTTAAGTTTCTCATTTATTGGCCAAGATCTCTGATATTTATTTGAAACAAACAATTTAAATTATATTCGTAGTGTGTTTTTTTGGTTTTCTTTATCCACTTTGTCAATAACTGACAAATAGTCTCTTATTTCCTGCTGTAGAACGAATTTGATTAGGCTGACACCGTAATGTCACATGGACAAATAACACAAAATCTAAATAATATTTAGAAGCTTTTGTTGATGACAATTAATTTATGCTAATTCCAAGGTGTGTTTCATGTTTTTAAGTGTTTTTTTTATCTGTAAGTTACATTGTGACATCCACATGCTTGAAATACGTCTGCAGTTATTTGTAAATCTTGACACAACATAATATCCTACGAAGTATGATTTTTCGTTGAAAGCAATTAATACAATATTTCGCATGTAATTTTTTGCTTTGTTGAATTACTTAGTAAATAAGCAAAAGGGATAAGCACACAATTGCAAAAATTCTATCTTATTTGTATTTTGTCACAGGTGTACGTGAGTCTCATAGCAGTAGAGTTGATCATGCTCAAGGTCATGTTCAATTGGATAACCGCGTGGATTCCATGTTCCCCAAAATTTCGCCACTTGGTGCTCCACAACCCTTTCTTCCTCTTCTTGCGCCCTCACCATTGACTCCATTCACCAATATCTCTATCCCAAAGTTATCAGGTCCATTCCTAAATAATTTATCTGGTCATTTTGGATTTTCAATTGCTGTCTCTCTCACTATCTTTATCAATGTATCTTTCAGGACTCTGCACTTTGAACTTCACTACTGCTGAAAGTTTGCTAAGTGTGACAGCACTTGATTGCTGGGAAGCTTTTGCACCTTATCTGGCTAATGTCATATGTTGTCCCCAGTTGGAAGCCACTCTCACAGTTCTTATTGGTCAATCCAGTAAACATACCAATGTACTCGCATTAAATGCGACTGTTGCTAAACATTGCCTTTCAGATGTGGAGCAGATTTTGATGGGGCAGGGGGCCAATGGTGATCTGAGGCACATATGTTCAGTTCGTTCTTCAAATCTCACCGAGGGATCTTGCCCGGTAAAAAGTGTGAATGATTTTTATGACATGGTGGATACTTCAAAGTTGCTTGCTGCTTGTGAGAACATCGATCCTGTCAAAGAATGCTGCTACCAAGTTTGTCACAATGCTATATTAGAAGCAGCTACGACAATTGCATCAAAAGGTTCTCATGTTTTGGAATTAGATGCATCAGATGTTCTACCCGAGCATTCAATTCGGGTCAACGATTGTAGAAATATAGTACTCCGGTGGATAGCTAGTAAGCTTGATCCGTCTCATAGCAAGAAAGTTCTCAGAGGACTGTCTAATTGCAAAGTGAACAAAGGTTCGTTTGAGTAAAATGTTATCATGTGATGATTCCTAATTATGCTAATCCTTCTGACTCCTTGATGCACATTTCTTGCTTAAATTTTCTTTCTGCCACAGTTTGTCCACTTGTTTTGCCTGACACAAAGCAAGTTGCCAAGGGTTGTGGCGATGGGATACGTAACAAAACCGCTTGCTGTAATGCCATGGAAAGCTACGTGTCTCACTTGCAGAAGCAGAGCTTCATCACTAACTTGCAAGCTTTGGATTGTGCAGAAACATTGGCAATGAAATTAAAAAAATCAAATATTGCCGATGATATTTATAGTCTTTGTCACATAAGCCTTAAGGATTTTTCCCTCCAAGGTTTGTTTCGCTTCTCTCTTGTCATCAGTATGCAACACATAAACAGTTTAATATCTATAGTATTTTATACCTGATGTTAATGTTTCATTTTTCTTCATCCTGCTTGTTCATCTTGGTGCTGAAATCAACAATGTGGATGCTTCAGTTGGAAATCAAGGTAACTACATAATGTCATATGCTGTTGCATTATGCACTATTTGCAAATACCACCTTTTTTTGTTTGGGGGACTGTTTGGACCAAGGTCCGAGATGCAAGGGAAGTGGAAAGGGGTTTAAATATGTGATTGCTTTCTGTTATAGAAAAAAAGACCAGGCCCCAACCAGTCCCTGAAAAATACATAGTAGGACACAAACACCTTGAGTGGTTCCTGAAATGTGTGTTATGTAAAATCCTTCTTTACAGAAGGCTCTGTGACATTTAATTTATCTGCGCAAATGGCACATTAACTTGCTTACATGGCACCCACTTGGCCCATATTCTTTTCTCACATGGATTGGGCTTCACTTACCCTTGCTAGACTTCTTTCTGTTGAAGTACTACTGTTAATAAGACTTGGTAGAAGAAAAAGTATCAATATCTGAACTATTTTTGTCTCCCTCTTCTATGTAATCATAAGAGCCATTGTCCCTTTCATGCCACAAGCACACATACTTCTAAACTGTTACCATTCTCGTATAGGTTTCATTGTTGGTAAACTATTTGCTGTCTTTCCTGATACAAATCCTCTAAATTCTTAGTACATTGACAATGTGTTTTCTTTTGCTTCTATTTAGTATCTTCCTTGATTAAACATCATAACCTTCAAACCCTTAATCACTTCCCACCTTCAGGCTCATAAATTCATCATTTTTATACATCATAGTTTACCTTTTTTTGGAACATATCTGAATTATCAGAAGCACCAATTTCGTCAAACTTTAACTTTATGTCATTGTGCGACCTCTTCTCGCACAAACTCATAAGCATTAGAGACAAAATTATCACCATTAATGATAGCCCCCTCTTCTTCTTCTTCTTCGTGTTTCGACCATTGACATTGTTCTCACCAAAGGAAACTATCTCAAATTGTTTTTAATATCAAAATTCCACGTCTGAAAATCACGTGGATCAAGTGAGTGCCAACTAAGCAAGTTAAGTGTCATGGAGCCCACTTGTCCGAAGACGACATGATATTTGTTTCTTCCCTAAGGATTAAATGTTCCGCCTCATACTTTAAAGGGACTGATTTGGGGATTTAGTCAAAAACACTATTTACTTATGAAATGCATTTTGTTTTTAATTTCTGACATGCTTCAAATAAATCATTGAGTTACTCTATATTGTGCTCTTGCATTTAATGTTGTGTGGCTTGTGCCGAGACTTGACTTGCTACATTATTTTCCTTAAACAGAGGCCGGTTGTCTCTTATCAAGCTTGCCTTCAGATACTGTTTTTGACAGTACTTCAGGGGTTAGCGTCCTTTGTGATCTAAATGACAATATTCCAGCTCCATGGCCTTCTATATCTCAAGTAGCTGGTTCATCATGCAATAAATGTACGTATACCCACTTTGAGTAGTAAACTGCTTTTTATTTATTTTTGTTGCAATTAATAGAGAAAAGAAGTGTAAATGAAGAAGAAATCCTATATAGTTTTTGGAGTTCATTTTGATTTTCACAGCTTCTATTTTTATTTATTTATATGTTAAATGTTCAATTTCTTTTGAACTTTTTTGACAACTCTACCTTATTGGAACTGCAGCTGTCAACATACCTGCTCTTCCTGCAGCAGCATCTGGTCAAAGTTGTAAGATAACCTTTTCAATTTATGCTGCTTATTCAGTAATCTATGAAATTCTTCAACCACTGTTTGAACTATTAACATATGCTTGTCATAGCCATCTAGGAGTTAAAATGGTCTCTTGATCAGCTAAATTCTAAGTAAATATTATGTAGATTGGTATAGTTAGCCGAGTTGATACCCAACTAGGATAGTCTACAGTTAAAAGGAAACTATTGGCATGTCCAGTTTTTATTTATTAACCCTCCGATTCTTGGGAGAAAGGGCCCCGGGTAAAGTTGAGTATGTCCTAGAGATAAGTAAAGTCTGGTTAAGGGGGTTCTAGTCAATGGTCAACCTTGAGTACTTACATTCAATTCGACCTTAATTGAATCTCATTAGTCAATTGAGATGTGCACTTATTATAAAAAAATGGTTTACATATTAAGTTTTATTTGGTTACCGGCTAATCATGTCTGAGATCCTGCAGTTATTTTTTGACCGTAGGGGATTTCATTGCAATTAATGATTTTAGTTGTTGATGAAGATTAGACGGTTGAAATTTTGAGTTTTTGATTTGCCAAAGTCATGATATGATCCATATGATTTCTATGAGACACCTTAGACCAGCTTTTGTTGAGTTTTTTCTTTCTTTTCCATTTTAAAGAAAAGAGCGACTAATTGCAGTGACGGCAAGAATCAATGACTGCAACAAATTCGGTTATTTGTGTGTAGATCCTTCTGGTCCAATATAAGAAAAAGTTTGGTGTTTTCTTTGGTCCTAATTATAAGAAGTCATAAATTTGAAGTACTATTAACTGCTGAAGTTACTGTCATTTTCATGTTTACTAGAAATGAATCTATTGGTCATATAAGTGGATGTGGAGGAAAATTTAAAAATTGTTACATTAAATAAACCGTTAGGTCTTGATTTTATTTTATTTTCTTCGTGTTATGCAGGTCTCTACAGTCATGACACGCTGATTTTCCTTCTTGTTGATTTATTCATTCTCTTTATGGCACTCATGTAATTTATGAGAGCTTCCTTGTTAGTTAGATGCAGCTTTCCTAGTCCTTCAACAATGAGGGCTTTTGGATGGGTGTTATGTCAAAGGTTAACTATCATTCAAAATGTAGCCAGTTTTATGACAAAGAGAGATCCCATCCCAATTGAAGGTGAAGCCCAATATGTTTCTGATCTTATTGATTAATTAACGATTATTGTGCGGTTGTGTAATAATTTTTTTGTATATAAAGATATTTAGAAAGCATAGGTTATACAATAACCTGTCGAGATTGAAATGTATACTTGAATTGATGTTTGATGGTGGTCATGTAATTAGTGCTCAGTGGTGTTCACAGCGAGTTGACAGCGAGTAAGTCCTCTCGATCCTTCATAGTTACAAGCATTATCATTTTAGTATTCTAAAGCTTTTGGCCAAAATAAATAAAAAGAGTAAACCATTAAATAGTTCTTTGAGATTTCAAATATTTTCTAAACCTCTAAGTTCTTTTAAAATTACTCATATTAGTTGATTTATCAAATGGGTACTACTAAACTGTCAAATCAATCTTTTATATTTTAACACTTACTATTAATTTAGTTTTAATATTTTATAATTTGGTTCTTATATTTAAGAGTTTCATATAAATTTGGTCCTTATTAGTACTATCAGATTTGCAATTTGGTCTTTATATTTAATTACATACTATCAAAAAGATTTATGTGTAACATTTAACGGAGTCAATAACATTTTAAAAATATTCAAAAAGACTTATTTGAGTGTCACAAAATCAAAAAAATATCAATTTAGTACACAGTCAAAAAATATTAATTCAGTGTTTCTCATAGAGAACAAGTTAGATCGGTTGAAGTCGATAAAAATAAAAATATAAAAATTGAAAAATGTTAGAGGGAATAATTAAAAAAATTTAAGTCCACAGATTAAAAATAAATGAGAGAGCTATACAAGAGATTAGTTTTTCTATTATTTTTTAAAATAAATGTGTCAAGCTACAATCGAAAATGATTGAAATTAAACGAACAAACATAACATAAGAGGTTAATATTTTCATTTCTGAAACGGGTTCTTTGTCTTTGATGCAGGAAGGTAAATTTGTCTCAATTATCGCCTTGAGTAAAAATCCACATCCTAGATATGAATACGGAATAACTACTCGCAAAATTAAACTAATATAGTTGCGGGTATTATAGTACCTACTATGTCTCGCATATACACCTATATAAATATATTGTTTATTTATTATATTAATATTTAATTTAATTAATTGTTTTTTTTTATGTTTTAACATATATTAATATCATTAGACCACTACAATATTTATAATTGAAAGATAAACATTTGTAAATTTTGTAAGAATTTGATTATAATGAATATGTAAATAATTGTGACTTTATAACTAAAAGTTATGTCTTATTAATCGTAACTTTAAAATTATACTTGCAACTTCTAATTAATTGTTTTTACATATCTCAACTAATATTGTCGTAGGATTTGCAAGTTCATAAAGTATTATTATGAATATTAGAATTTGTATTGTAACAAGTGTACATTTGAAATATTTAGTTAAAAAATATTTTAATTTATAATACTTTATGATTGTATTTAAAATATTTGAATAGTTTTTAAATTTAATTACAACAATATCATTTATGATTGTATTTAAAATTGTAATGAATATAAGTATGGACACTTCGATGCCTAAACAGTAAGAATAAGAATAAGAGTATTAAAACCATGGAGACGAGTAACAGTTGGGAAGGTATATTATAAAAAATAATAGTAATAAAATATCTTTAAAATATGGTTTTGAGTAAAAACTCTATCGTTTTGAGTAATTTTTGCCTCTCCTTTTTTTATTTTTTTATTTATGTATACCTATATGATATAGAAGGATAACTAAAAGGTAGATTACATCATCGAGAAGGATAACAATTAATCACTTATTATAAATGAAATAACTTGATTGAAATTAATATGTTTAACAAAATTCAATTCATTGAACCAATATTGAATCTTATGACTTGAACTATGGAGAGAAATTTTAAATGTGACTTGAACTATTTTTTTCTATTTATATATACACTTTAAATATTAATTTATATACACTATTTTTTTCTATTTATATATACACTTTAAATATTAATTTATATACAGTGTTGAAAATACTTTATATTAATGAATAGTTGTGAATAAAAAAATTCAAATGTAAGTGAATAATAGTTAACCTGTTTAACAAAATAACTATTTTTATTTATTTATTACAAAAAGAACGTCTGCCAGCAATATGTTGATTGACCAAAATAACTTGGAATCAAATCTGGTTAGTGTTTATTGTAATGGTTGATTATGATGTTTAATTTAATTTCATTAATTTTTTTTTGTGAGTTTTAATTTAATTTCTTTAATTTAGGAACGAGTGAATTTTAAATTATTATTATATATTTAGTAAACTCTAATAAGTCATACAATCTATTAGACATTGTATATCGTTCAATAATAGTAAGAGTGAAAATAGAATTTTGTTTTTTTTAATATTTATAAAAATTTTAAAAAAAATTACAACTTATTTTTTCATTGAAATTTTACATAATTCTTTTTTACATTTAAAAATATACAAATCTTCTAAATTTAAAAGATAAATATCACTTACTTAAATGTGTTGAAAAGTTTAAAATACAAAGTTTTCAGATTTAAAATTTTTGAAATAGAAAAATTTTAGATTTTTGAAAGTTTTTCAGATTTTTTAAACTTTTGAATATTACAAAATTTTCAAAATTAAAAAAAA
>JBBPBS010001075.1:10100537-10133189 GCA_037974835.1 Cicer judaicum | reverse complement strand
TTTTTATATATTTGAGACGAGTTAAATATTAAACACAAATGTATTATATATAGAGGTTGTACTAACATATCTTAAAAATATAATTTCCAGTTAAACATAAGTCTAGATATATTTTTTCAACACAAAAAGACATATATTTTTTTTTCAAAGTCTAATAAACTATTTTAAAAAACTAATTGGTAAAATAAATGATATTTTGACCAAAATAATAATTAAGTGACAAAAAATAGATATAAAATTAAAATTATTTCAATAGTGAGTATAGTGACAAATGATTCTCAAATAAAATGAAAAATAAATACAAAAATTGAATAATCATACATTAAAAAAAATTTACATTAACACTTCATCTTAAATTATTGATTAAATGATTTTTTAAATATGACTGGTGTAAATATTTAACGAGAATATAAAATCAATTGTTATTATTTATTGTATAAATGTGTCATATCTATGTTCCATATCTAATTATATATGATCATATTCAATCATTTCAATTCACTTAAAAACTCCACCATAAACACAGAGCATATCGATCACTCAGTTCTATTGTACCACACAATTCCCATTAGTACCATCTTATTCTATTGTACCACACAATTCCCATTAGTACCATCTTAATTCATGATCATCCACCAAAACAAGTGTTATCAAAATATAAAATTTAGAATCATACCAACATAATTAATTTATGTACAGTTTAAGAATTATGTATATTATTAAAAATAATGTTATAAACTTTGAATTTAAAATATGATAACAATATTAACATCACTCATTAATAATATTTTTCGGTTAAAAAAATCTGTGATGACGTTCATGCACATCTATTAAAATTATAAAACATATAAATCTCACCTTGTGATTTTTTAATTGAGGTTGAGTATATGTTTTAATTAATATTACTATTTGTCCCCGAAATCTTAACAAAACTACCAAAAGTTATATTTTAATTAACCGTATCACATTAACCTATGGTTGACAGGAAAGAATTACTCTTTATACTATAATTTCATATCATCTAAATTTTTAAAATTTAATTAAACTTTTAAAAACAAATACATTTTGAAAATTTAACATTCATGTAAAATTTTTAATTTTTTTAAACTTTAAAAAAAATTATATTTCAAAAATTTTACATTCATCTAAATTTTTTTAAGAAAAATTACATTTCACAAGTTTGATATTAATTTAAATGTTTGAAACTCTAGTAATATATAATCAAAATTGCTTCTTAAAAAAAATAGTACATCAATATAAATTCGCCATATATAACAATGTCTACAATATGATGAATATTGCAGGTGAATACACCCAAGAAACGATTGGACAAGTGTGAAAACTAGAAGGTACTCCAAACAGCATTGGCAAAGGTAAATCATCTTCCGGCTTAATGAGATTGACCTTTTTGTAAATAATTAATAGATATTTATTTAAAATTTCTCTCACTTTGAGAAATAAGATATTGGCATAAATGTAAAGTCGACATGTCATCATACCAATGTCAGAGAAATTCAAATGTTACATATATAAGTGACTGAAATGCAAGAGAAAAATTGGTGTTTCGCATTGTGAGAACTGAGAACTAGATGATGTAGTTGATGAGATCTAAAAATTAAAAAAATTGGTCGCATAACCAACCATTTTGTCCATTTAATATGACATCGTAAAAGGCATCAATCATTTAGCATGTTCCATTATGGGGTGCTTATTGGCAATAAGCATGTTCTTTTTTATAAACATCTTTTACCATTATTAAGTATATTAAGAAAAATTGATTGTAAATTTGATATATTTGTTTTAAATTTCAATAAAATGTGTGTTTAGTGAAATTTAAACTTAATGCAATTTTTTTTTTCTTATTTATTTTATTTTGCAAAAAAAAATATTAAAACAATTGAAATCAATTCAATTTACTAAATTTAATTGGAAAACGGCACTTTGCATAAATTAAAATAATTGATACATTCGAATTTGAAATTATTTAATACTTTATAATTGGTGTTTAAATTTCATCGTTACACTTTTTAAAAATAAAATATAAAGAAATAACAACCGATTAATTGTGACAATTACAAATTACAAATTAACGACGTTAATTAGATGAGCTAAAAAATAATGTATTGTGATTTTAGGTGTAATAATGTGTATTGCATTTAAAAGAATTGTAATCTCCTGTGATTTTGAAGTTGTGATTTCAACTTTGTATCTTAATTAATGACATTAGAGCTAATTTGATGGGGTGATTGGATGATAAAAGCTGAAATAGTAAAGTATTAATTTAATGTTATATATTGTTGATAATAAAATGTTACAATTTCCTAGTTAAAGTAGTGATTCTATTATTAAATAATTATTGCATTCCCGGATGACAACACAAAAACCAAAAAATGATAGCAAATGGATGATAATGAAATTCAGTGTATTAATACTATAGTATACTAGTGTGATTAATTAGTCAATGACATGATTATTAGATCTTTGTAGTCCATTATGTAAAATGATCACAATCACATTAATGCGTGTGAACTCATACGCCAATTGTTGACTTTTGTTGAATTCTAGGCCTTTAGGAAACGTGAAAGCATGCTTGCTAGAATCTGTTAATAGTAATGGTGGCGGTGGGGACTAATTGTAATGAACCATGCCACTCTGTAATGGACCTTGGAATTTTTAGTAAATACATTTTCAAAAGACACTTTTGTTAGTAGTTTTATTCATCAAACTGACTAATCAAAAATGGAAATTAAATTAATTATCTAAACACATATTTAAATACTAGAATGATTAAGTTTGTTTTCGTAATTTCAATATATTTAAAGTCTATTATAATAATACTCACACATTTATTTGAAAATTCAACATATTATGGAGACATGATCTATACCATATGTATTTTTTTTATTGTATAATTTTTTTTACTGTATTAAATATTAAAAATATTTATTTTTCAAATATAAGTTCAAAAATTGCATAAATGCAATAAAAATTAGGAAACAATAAATTTAGAGGGGGCATCTAATATATAAACCTCTAAAAAAAGTTTTTTTAAAACTATTTTTGGTAATTTTTAATAAATAGTAGTATTATGATATATGATTCACTATTTTATCAAAAATGTATGGATCCATATTTTTTGCAAGATGGATGGAAGCAATTGCATTGCTTGCAGATTCCTGTACATAAAAATTATAATTTAATTAGTAGCTGGCTCACTAAGATAGTGTACTGGATGGAAGATGTATTTGACCAGTTAAGTTGACTCTTTTCACCAATAATTGTTCTCTTTAATGCTTGCACTAACTTTCACACAGTTTCAATTCCTTTTGTTTTTTTGTTTACTTTTAAAAAGTCAGCATTAGATCTTGAAAAACAGAGTATCCAAAGTTCAAACAATCCTGCATCCATCTTTACCAGCTTAGGCTGAAGTATACTACTAGTAATAGTATTATTTCAATTTCTATTTTGAACATTAATTT
The DNA here is from genome assembly GCA_037974835.1 of Cicer judaicum. Lineage (NCBI taxonomy): Eukaryota > Viridiplantae > Streptophyta > Magnoliopsida > Fabales > Fabaceae > Cicer > Cicer judaicum. The sequence goes on along the minus strand of JBBPBS010001075.1, from coordinate 10,129,710 downwards.
TATCATTTTGATGAAAAGTACTAGTAGTAGTACACTACTAAGTTGTAATACTAATATCACACATTTAGATATTAAAATGCTTAATAATGTTATGAAAATATAACATACAAAGTAAATGAAGTTACAGTGCTCAAAGGTCAAAACATCTCCACTTAGTGAGTACAAATTAAACAAGTACTCATTGATGGAGCAATTGACAAACCTGACTTCAAACATATGATTTATAATATAATTTGATTTTATAAATATTTTTATTAAAAAAATGATTTCATGTAATATTTAAAGTAGAGTCGGTCCAATAGATAGCAGGTAAAGTATTTGTTTTAGTCCTCGCTAAAAAATAATTATTTATTTAAAAGTTTATACGGTATAAAATCCGATAATATATTATAAAAAATCTTTCTGCATCGCATAAAAAAAATTGCCTCCAACAAATCTACAACTATACACAAAAAATATTTTTGATGAGAACAATCTAAAAGCATCTTTCATATTAAAAACATTCTTTTTTAGTAAACATCATCTTATGAAATTAAAAATACTGTTTTTCACTAAAAAAATGTCTCTTAAAATATCATTGAAACTTTCCTATCAACACAACAAAACAATTGTTTTTTTTACTTTAACCATACTTTCTTATTTAAATTTAATATTGACGTTTTTAACTTATATAAATCTGATAAAATATTCTACACCAGTTTTTGAAGTTTTTTATAACAATTGAAAATTTTATTTCATTATTTTGAAAAATTATAAAGAAAATAAATTTAAAATGTCACTTCTATCAAATAATTGTTCTTTGTTTATTAGATAAAAAATTAACTAATTGTTCATAATTTCGCTTTAGGTCTCATGTTGAATCGGGGTTGATTTAAAGTTAACTAATTTATATTTGAAAATTTTTACTTTAAAAGTAATTTTAATGTAAAAATAGTGTGAATTGTAAGGTTTAATTTTGTCCTACCAAAATTAAATACGTATATTTCTACTTAAATCACTTTTGGAAGAGACAAATTACGTTTGTTTTGGTGTTAGTCCACTTAAGAGTGTCTCATACTTATTTTTAGAAGTTAAAATAGGTGTGTTTGTTTTCACGTCCAGATAGCAATCACCATACGTTTACATAGAAGCTACATACTAAAGTTTTAGTTTCAACTTACGTTTAGAGATTATCCACTTTAAAAACAAATAAGCTAAATGTGTAGCTTTTGGTACGCCATAATTTTTCACCATAACTTTTCACCATGATTTTAAAGTATTCCAATCATACATAAAATCAATCAATTATGATATAAGTTGAACAAGAATCCAAACACACATTTGACTGGGTATAAAAATTCTCACCTAAGGAATCTAACATAACCAATTTTAAAAAGGAGGGAGATTGAAAAAGAAAATGCATTATACCCAAAAACAAATGCCAAAATAAATTATATTGATCTTGAGGCACAACTCATGATTTCACTCTTTTCTATAGAAAAATAGGACATGAAAAAAAAAACAATTAACATTGTATTACACAAAAAACCATGAATAAACATTCCTAGTAACTTGCTCACACAAAATATATATGTATCAATATTTGATCATAAGAGAAGGATGAATGGTTAAAAGGGTTTGTTTTTCCCTCCCAAACAAACGCTTCCATGTTTTCAATTGACTTGCAACGTGTCCATGAATACCAACTTTAGCTGCAGAGACACTTGATATGATTCGCTTTTTAAGCCTTCTTAATTTGTTTCCAATCTTCACCTTCAACTTAGATATTCTAATTCTAAGACAAGATGGTTTTCTACGAGAATTTGCTTGTTCCAACACTTTATAGATCAAGAATTGTGCTTTTCTATGAATTAATTCTTCAGGGTCTTCTTTATCCATCTTTGCATAAGAATATGGCTTCATAGATAGAGACATTTTTCTTCAAAAAATGTTCTTTTTCTTTTTCCTATGAGAAAGAAAGAGGAAGAGATAGATTTGGATTTGGCTTATGGTGATTAATACTACTATACAATATTAGATAAATTTGTAGTGATATTTATAGTAATATTTTTGGGAGGTGCAAATAACAAATTAATTAAAGTGGGGTCATTCAAGGATGTCATAGGGTGATGAAGTTGATCATGTGCACCAACTATATGTGATAAATAATGCAGATTTTTAATGCATGCTCCTGAACTGGCTTACATCATTTTGTGAAATTTAATTCATGCCCAATAGAAACCGCCTTGGATAAAAAAAACACAGCGAAATTCTATACTAAATGTAAAATTGTGCCTTGTAAATATAAAATTGGATGAATAATGTTATCATTTCTTTTTCGTAAAAAAATAATAATAATAATGTTATCCTTACTTTATTTGTATTTTGGTTGCTAAGTAACACCCGCATGAGATGTGACAAAATTTTATATTGTTTATATTGTCCACCACTAATATTCCAAGGGTTAGCCAAAAAAGTTTTTGTTGTTTAATTTGTTTTTGTTAAGAAAAAAGAAAGCTTCTAAATTGATTTAGACATGCGAGATTGAAACTTTGTGTGGCAAATTAGTTAAAGGAATGACCTCATTGACGTCAATAATGCTAATTTAAATAAAGGTAGGTTGACTGCAATAATTCTATATAATATAATTAGGAGTGAGTTATAAAAATACAATAAATAATTTCTAAATTATTTTTAATATATCAAGTTATAGTCAGTTATTAGCTTTTAAAATAGAAGATAGATTTATCAAACAAAAATTAGAAGATAGAATATTAATTTAATAACTAAAATGATAGGTTGAAAGTAATTTAATCATTATTATTATTATTAAAATAGAAGATAGATTTAAAAAAAAATAGAAGATAGAAATCAAAATAGGAGAGTAATAATTTAGAAATCAAAATGAAGGTTTGCTCAATATAATAATAAGAAAAACATTTAAGAAAAGTAAACATGATTTAATATATACGTAAAATTGAATTAGTTTAATAAAGATACGTTGACCTCAATAATTCTATATAATATAAGTTATATACCTATTAGAAAAAGCATTTGAGATGTAAACATTCGTACACTCACTTTTAATATAAAGAGTATACATTTTTAGCGTAAAGTTATTATATGTTTGACAATCAATTACAATATATCACCGTAGTGAAAGAAATGTATAATTTATATTTTTATAGTTTTATTTAAAGTGTTGATATATTATGATAGGTTATAATATAAAATAGTTTTATACTGACATGACAATGTTTTTCTATAAGTGAACTATAAAATAAGAAATATAAATAGGTTTCATTTTGTCTTTTTTTTTTTAAGAGTCTTTTCAAAACCGAACATGCGCATAATCAAATTTGATGTGGCGAGGTAAGGTAAAGTTGTATCATGTCCTAATCATATATAAGATGTAGAGTGAAATATGAATGGCATTCTTTGTATCACCGACTAAGAAGATACATCACTCTCCATTCAAGAGGACCATATTTAACATGAAATTTTGAATCGCAATAGTCTTGCTAGTTGCATTCATGTGGTACAAACTTGAGTCAATGCAAAGCAATGAAGACCATAGGACTCTACAAATGACGGGTTTAGTGTATCTCTTGTTCCGATTATAAAATTAAGGCAGAGACAGTTTCCATACTTGTATTGGATCTTTAACTTGATTGTACTCGACGAGATACATGTCTAATAATAGTTGGACGACACATAAATGTTTTTTCTTATAAAAATATTAATCAAGTAATTCATAACCCATATAATGACATGGTATATTTTATAAAGAAAAAAGGGGGACAAAACTGCAAATAGTCTCCAAACATAAGACTGATATAAACTTAAATATGTACAATGCAACGAACGTAGGACTGTACAGATGACGGGTTTAGTGTCAGTACAGATGACGGATTTAGTGTGTGGTCTAATAATAGTTGGAAAATACCTAAATGTTTTTTCTTATAAAAAAAAATTATTCAAGTAATTCATAATTCATACAAAGACATGATACATTTTATAAAGAAAAAAGGGGGACAAAGCTGTAAATCGTCTCCAAATATGTCACTCACACAACTACATATAAAACAATGAAAACTTGATTTTTTTTTTTACATATTATAAAATTAAAAATAAAAATAATATTAATAATAATAATAATAATAATAATAAAATAACATAATTTAAGACAGGAAGCGGGATTTATTAACAGATTGATGGTTCATGTTTAATTTTGTATTAACAGATTGCATACAGATTGATGGTTCAGGTTCAATTTTGTTCAACCATAATAGCCGTACAATTTTTTGCATACACCACACAAACAAAAGTTGGATCTGATATAAAAATCATACACCCCCATAATAGTATATTTCACTTCAAATTAATTCACTCCAAAAAATTTATATATCGTTTTTTATTAATTACAACAGAATTTCCTCATCCAACTAACAAGGTTGGGTTGATGATGGCACCCCATCCTTTGCAAAAGCTTGATAATGACAAATACAACAAAGTAGGTACTCCATTGCAGAGTACACCATCAATTCAACATCTAAACTACTACATCTTATCTAGAACAAAAACGCAAACACAAACACCTCATTCGTACATGGCAATAAAAAGCACAACAGATGTCGGATAAACAAGCAAACAGAAAGGGCTCTAAACAATAAAAATACAGTGAAATAAATGTTAAGTTCCAATTATCATCATTACTATCATCCAAATACGCACACAAACACAACAGAATAAATACTAATATGTATGCTAAAAAAAAGTTTATCTCAATTAAAACATGGAATGGCTGTTAATTCTGAAAAGTAGTACTAGATTTATTCCACATCTTAAGGACAATTCAACACTATCTCCGTACTGATAGTTTACCACGAGCTAGCTGAGAGTATTGAACTACAGACATTATAAATCTAATTTTGAAAACATAATAGATAGACAATGTCATCAAAAACTAAACACCAAATAAGTATTCTGCAAGCAAATTTGAAGGGATACAAAACCCAGAAACCCAGTCCCGATGAAATTTCAATGTTACTAGCAGTCAAAAGGGGGAAGGAGGGGAGGAAAAGATAAGAATCGGTTATTCCATGAGGAGAGAAGCATCTCTATTAGAACAGAGATGCGAAGCAGTGAGTACTCAGCTATATCCCATTTGCTGTTGTTGCTGCTGTGGTGCTTGGTAACCTGCATAACCTGGATAACTTCCATACACGTTGGGATCCTGTCCAGCAGGAGCAGGAGCAGCAGCAGCATAACCATAATTTTCATAACTCTGAGGATATCCATAATATCCACCACCTGGTCCCCACTGGTTTGGATCTTGTTGAGTCTGAGAGCAAAAGAGCACAAAATCATTGAAAAGAATTGGAAAAGACGTTGATAACAAATCAGCCCAGTGTTTAGAATTACAAGGCTCGGTAAATATAATTACCTGTTTGTTTGAAGGAGTGCGACCCCATGAAAGACGAACATTTTGTCCACCCAACAAAGTTCCATTCAAAACCCGTATAGATTCTTCTGCACAGCTCCTGATACAAAGAATAATGAAGGCCCAATCATTATACAGCTAACACGGGGTAAAATATCTGTACATCTAAAAAAACAAAATAAACTGTTATAGTACCTGTCTGCAAATTGGACAAACCCACATCGCTTGCCTGATGGAATCTTCACATGTACTAATTCACCATATTGGCTGAAAACTTGCCTCAGATGATCATCAGTGACATTAGGATCCAAATTGCCAACAAAAATCTGCAATACAAAGATAAGTCACAAACAAGAAGCAAATAAAGCAGTTTCTACATATAGCAAAGAAGTACGCACAGTTGTATTATTTGGATCATTCTCGCTTTGTGCACCTTGAGAGTTCTGATATGAAGCTGCATTTCAAAATGAATTATAAAAGCGAAGTAAACTGATGAATAATCTAAATTGAAATGGGATATCATAAAGAGTGCAAGAAGCCTCTTCATTGTCACAATTTAAGCCATTAAAATATTAAATGGGCAATCTCAGAAAAACAACAAAGGACTGTGGCTGACGTCTACATGCATTGGGGACCATCAAATTAGAAAATAACAATCTTTATCGACTGAGATCAAGTTATACATACAGAATAAATGAACAGTTGACAACGGAAATATATGCATTAAAATATTAAAATATATAGATAAAAAGCAAAGTTGTGAAGCAACAAAACAGTCCATGAATGCCTCCTTCTATCCACACACCACATATCTCCGGACAAGTTTTGCCAATAGAAATGAAATCAATAATAAATTTAGAAAGCATTCATCCAAATCAAATTCAACGGAGATAGTTGTCAGTTATGTTGTTGAACTGTTCATCACATATTAGAATCTCAGATTTATACAACTATTAAGCCATGAATTCAGAAGCATGACATGAATCACAAATTACTTATAATCATTTGATTGCTTTACACATTCTTCTAAAACAGGGGCTCCACGCAGCCAATCAGCTAGACAAATGCACACACTATACCTTATAATTTTAGATACACCTATACACTGCTTTCAGTTTAATTTAAAAGATGTATCCTACATTTTGTTCTGAGGCATCTGGCTGAGTTGATCAGTATATCCCAACTTCAAACTATTCAACAAGCTCCATGGTGTCATAAATAACATATATAGCAGCAACTATTCTTTGAACAGATGAATCTTACATACTGATTTCGGATTCACAATTTGAAAACGACGGCGTTCATGAAATGTCAATCAATAAATATTGTCTTAATTCAAAGTATACAATCTTTCTCTTCCCTCACGTCGTATAAAAACTTATGACTTTAACATGACTATTATCAAAGGAAAAAAATGAGGTATTGATGGCTTGCCGACTACAAGAAAATTGAAAACGCTTAGACCTCATTTATTTTCTGATATTTCAATTTGCATTATCAAAATGTGGGGTTCATTTGAAATTTTACAAGGAGATGGAAGGCTCGTGTATTGAACAATAGTAAAAAAGAGAAGATGAAATAATGCATTTTAGGAATAGTGAAGGAAAACAGTGTTTTGGCATTTCCAGAATTTCTGATATATGCTAGATAGCTTCCAAAATTAGTAAAAGAAAATGGTCAAAAAGATACTACAAAAGACAATAGATCTATTTTATTTTACTTTATTAGTTAGAATCAAAATTGAAAACAAGAAACACAGCAAGGAAATGGAACTTCTATTTCACATAGTATGTAAAGCCAAAACCTAAATACACGTAAAAACATTGAAATTGATATTTTCACCGTACTATATCTAACATTTCAAGACTTATGAGAAGGAAAGGTACAAAGAGCAAGAACTAAAGGTTCAAACTAGTAAAGAGAATGAGAAACATATAGCAAACTAAACTTTAAAAATAGGAAACACAGAAAGGGTGACGGAAATAGGAAACACAGAAAGGGAAACTGTAAATTGGCAGCTATTAAAAAATGCTAACCACGTTGCAAAACATAACCAGCTAGTAAATTCTGGTTTTTGGAGAATCAATACAATAAGACTGGCAATCAACATTTTTTCCTTATGGAAAGTTGAATGGAAACTGAAAATAATAAATACTTGACAGAAGAACAGAAGATACTGCTAAATGTAAATAAGATCTGCTTTGGAACAAAGGAAAACTACAGAGGAAATTGAAAGCTGTAAAGGAGCAAAGACTAAGAACGGTGGACTGAAAAATAAGTGAGCAGAGAAGTTGCAAACTTAATTTGGGTAAAAACTAAACCAACAAGCGAAATGAAAAGAACTTGAAAATGTAGGCGGAAAAGAAAATGCCACTAAAAAATAATGGGTGAACATAAACGTATAACTGACCTAAGCCAGGACATCCACTAAAATGTTAACCATTTCAGCTGAAATCAGTTCCAGGCTCCGAGATGACAGAGCCTCTTGACACCCTGCTTTGAGACAACAGGAGTTCTATAAGATTTAATTACTATACATACAATAATTTATTTAGCCCAAACTTTTAAAAGGAAAAATTGCAGGAAGAAATGACTGTTGATGGCAAATCTTCAAGTGCGTAACTGTAAAGAATCATAGCTTAAACAGCAGCATTCAGCATAGACCACAAAATAAACTTTGATACAGAAGGACTTCAATTGAACCAACGAACATCACGCATATTGGTAAAAGGAAGACAGCTCAATTTTCCATTATGCAGCAGATAAAAAAATCCACATATAATCAAAAAAAACATCATATATGTATATAACAACCTATGAAAGAGACAAACCTTTCGGCTGCTGAGTGGTGGCAGCAGGATTTTTATTAGTGGCTGGTCCAATCCTCATGGGCCTTGTTGAACAAAGTACCCCTTGCATCTCAGTCATAGCCCTTATTTGTTCACTCTCATCAGCAAATCTAACAAAACCATAACCCTTAGACCGACTAGTAAGCCTATCAATCACAACTTTCGCCCCCTTCACCGAGTTATAACGAGCCCTAAAAGTCTCCTGAAGAAGGTAATCAGAAACATCAACAGCCAAATCACCAACAAAAATGGTATGATCAGGACCATCATCCTGCCGAGACGACCTCTCCCCAGCACTGAATGTTGCCCAATTCAATCTATAGCTCTGGCCACCATTCGGCATAATGGCTCCATTATATGTCTGAAGCACTCTCTCAGCAGTAGCACGAGAATTAAACTCGATAAAACCATAACCTTCCGATTGACTAGTTTGCTTATTCCTAATAACTTTCAGAGATGTTACCTACAAGCCAAAATTACAAAACCCTAATTTAAATAACAGAATAAAACAAACCTAACAACTAAACTGACACAGCGATCAATCTTTAATAAATTTGATTTGTAATTCTATTAATCATACAACACTAATTATTCAACGACAGGACAAATAGAGAGATAGTGAGAGATGTTATACCTCGCCGGTTTGACCGAAGCAGGTGTAGAGATAATTCTCATCCATCCAGTACTGCAAATCGCCGATCCAGAGAGTACGTACCTCATCGGCGCTGGCGGGCTGCTGAGGAGGTTGGGCGGATTGAGACCACACGGCAGGCTGCGCCTGAAGTTGAGGTTGCATCATGACGTAAGGCTGCTGCGGTGGGGGCTGCTGGTACTGCTGTGGCGGCTGTTGCCCCATGCCAGGTCCAGACTGCATCATCTCTCCCACTGAATCTGAAATTTTTAGATAGAGAAAGACGGAGGGAGTGGCCAACGAGAGGGAAAATAACGGTGTGTCTTGTTGTGTATTTAAAGAATGCTCAAACCCTAATCCTAAAATTTTTTTTTTTTTTGGACAAGTCCGTGCAGCATTAGATATTTTCGCATATGGTTTTTTTATTGAAATATAATAATAGAGTATATTATGTGATTTAATTATTAAATTTTAATTTTAATTAATAATATTTCCATAATTAAAAAGTTCATGTAGTTTAACAAATTTTTTAATTCAATACATAATTTTTTTTTAGATGGAGTAAAAATTAAATGATAGTATCTTGTTTTGTCTATTTAAATAAATTATCATTAATTTGACGGATATCGTATTTAAAAGTTTATTTTATAAAGATTAATTTTTATTGTTGATTATTTCAGTGGCATTGATTTTGTCATCGAATTTACGAGCTCACCGATATCAAAATGAGAATATTTGTAATCTATATGACAATTAATTGACGTATGTTATTTCTTTTTTGTATGAAAATGAAATGGATTTATTGCTCTATTTTTCACAAATGAAAATTAATTAGATTTTATCTTTCATTTAGTGTCAATCATAAGTGTGTAACGTGTGAAAAATCTCACGCCTTTTAGCAATCTTCCTCCATACAACAATGATTTTGTATATAGAGTTACACTTAAATGGTACTATGAAAATGAGTTTCTATATCAACTCTCATTGATATTCTAGATTGCAGCAAACATAAAATCTTCTTAATTGTCATATGGTTAAGTGAAACACAAATAGCACTAAACTATTAAAGTATTTGCAAGGTGTGTTGAATTGTGGATTTTTCTTGTATTATTTCTGAATTATAAACCATACGGTTTTGAGTTTGGAAAATAGTTTCATTTATTCTTTGTAACATTGAAGTTTTTGCTTGTCAACTTTCGTTGAATCTTGTGTGACAACTTAAAACCTTGGTATTGCTTCTAAATTTTGAAATCCAATATTAACACTTTTTTTATAATCAAATAGTCATCTATCGTTGGCATTATTTTTTTAGAAAAAAACAATAGTAAAAAGAGTTGTCAAATAAAATCCATATTTATCATCAAATATATAAATGATTACATCTTTTAAACAATTAGTTATATGGTAAAGACTATTCGTATTTGCAAGCATTTGAATTTTTTTTATAAAATATAAAATAAAAATATTTAGTAAAAAAATATACATTTAATCAATGTTTTCAGACCGATCATTAATCTGATAAAAATACCTGTTTAAAGTTTAATAGTTAAATTATAGTTAAACCGTGAATGATTTAAATAATATTTTAAATACCTAATATAATATATACATAATATATTAAATACAAATAATATATAATTCAAAATATTAAAGCATAATGTCTCGATGAAATAGTCCTGATAAATAAATTATAAAAATAGTCAAATAATCCCAATATAAGTCTACGCTGCGTTGCAATATATTAGCCTACAAATAAAGAAGAATTATCTCTCATCTCATTACATTTATCTTTCACCTCCTCTAAAACACATAAAAATACTATTTTATTTTTTGACAATCAAACTTTTTAAAAAAATTAAAAGATTTTTGAAAATTTAAATAAATATAAAATTTATGAAATGTAATTTTTTCAACATTTTGAAAATAAATCAAAATTTTAAATGAACGTGAAACTTCTAAAATATATTTTTTCTTAAAATAAAAAAAAAATAATAATTTTAGACAAATGTGAAATTTTCGAAATACAATTTTTTAAAAGTTATAAAATTTTCAAAACTTTGAATGAATGTAAAACTTTTGAGATGCAATTTTTTAAAAAAAAAAATAAATAAAAAAATTAAAACTTTGTATGAAAGAGAAACTTCTGAAATGTAATTTTTTTAAAGTTTTAAAAAATTTGAAATTTATGATGAATATGAAATTTCAGAAATGCAACTTCTTTAAAAAAAATTTAAAATAATTAAAACTTTGTATAAATGTAATACTTAAGAATTACAAATTTTCCATAATTTTTTTTTAAATATCAAAATGTTAATAATTTAGAAAAAAATTGACTATTAAGTAATACAGGTAAAATAGTATTTTTATGTATTTTAAGGAGTGTAAGTTAAAGATCATGGGAGATAGATTTCTCAAAATCAAATTTACCACTGAGCATGACTACAATTCATTTACTTTTTTGTGTTACATCATTTAATTTTTTTTGTGTTACATCATTTAATTTTTTTTTATCACAATATAAACATAAATTTGAAGAGTTAACAAAAAATTTAGCAAACTCCATATGTATAAATAATAAGTATTGAATTTAACTTTATCACAATGATAAATTAGAAGATAAAAAAATAATAATAATAATAATAATAAAAATAATAATAATAATAATAATTATTATTATTATTATGGCAATGCATACCTTAATTAATTTTTTGTAAATTGAATAACATGAAAATTTATTTATTTATTAGTTATTTTAACAAAAAGTTAAAGAAGCATTGTTACCGAGAAAAATATATTTGAACATGTGAAATAGTAGATGAGAGACTATTGAGTGAGTGAGATAGTTAAGTTGTATTATATATTTCTACCATGTTTATCTTATATTTTCTTCATTTTGTTTTCTCTACTCGTTTTTGTATATACACATCTTTCATTAGTCTTGTGTTTTGATCCTACTTGGTTATGTGCTAAGTTTTGTCTTCGTTTTGCTTTTGTAAATAAAATGGATGAGCCTTATTTAAATAAAAAATAATCATATAAATACTAAAAAAAAAAAAGTACTTTGTGCGTTCCCAACATAAACTAGCTCAAATTTTATACTATGATGTAGCTAAGTTTTGTAAATTTGCCCGTTTGAAAACTTTGATATTTTTGTCCATAAGTTTAATTTTTTTATTAATGAAATATTATGTAATTACAGATACTCTACACTCATACTTGTCAGCTAACATTTTTCCCAAGATGAAAAAATTGGTCTGGTGGCAGTGAATCACATGGTTCATTGGTGCAACTTAACTTTATTTAATGATATTATTCCACCGCATACTTATTAAATTTGTGAAAATATATTCTTTTTTAAATTTATGTTAATTTTATTTATTATTAAAGAGGAAATATATTTTATGAAATAAATAATTATCAATGTTTTAGAGACAATGAAATATTAAAATAGTATTTTTTTATTATTTTCGAATATATATCTTCATTAATTAAAATTTAATATTCTCTCAATCACAATATTTTACTTAAAGAATTGTTTATTAAAATAAAACAAATACACATTTAAAAAAAATGAAAATACATTATATTTTTAACTTTATTTAATTTTGGGTCAAATTTCCATTGCTGATACTGAACCATAATGTAAAGATGAGGAGTCCTAGATACTTTCAAGATCCATTAAATTAAACACATGCACAAGAAAACCATTCATATTCGGTAACATCTTTCAAATAAACACAACTTAGCCACTTGTAACTTATGATATCAAAATTACACGAATAGTCAAAGTAAAACTTAAAAATAATTTTGAAGATTAAAAATATAATTTAGTCTGGTAATAATAAATAAATAAAATTGTAAACAAAGTGATTAAATTACTTTAGTTATATTTAAACATTATATATCCTAATTATTAATCATTTTAGGAGTATTATTTGGTATACCAACGAGAAAGAGTGGATATTCGTAATTGGACATAACACTTGAATTTGATTCCACCTAAATTGTTTCGTACTCATCTCGTATTTAACGGAGAAAAGTCGTTTTATTGGATGTAGGTGCATATATTCCTCGCTATAATTACAGGAGGGTGTGGGAACAAGTTTGATCAAATTCGCCCAGCACTCACTCCGCATAAATACAATTATTTAAATATTCTTATATCTCTTAAAATAGTAACAAAATCATAATTTTGTCAATCTTACTTCTTCTTTTCTGTTTTCCTGTAGCAGCCGTCGTCCACCCTCATTTTTTTTTGTCCCGACCATCCACCCTCATCTTTGTGTTGTCCTCTTAAGCTGTCCTCTTCGTCCTCTTTCGTGTGCCATCTTTGTTCTCCTTCGCGCATCCTCATGTGTGTCATCTTTCATTGTCACTATCATCATCTTTTGTGCACCCTCCATCCTCTGATTATCATCATTTGCGCGTTGTCTTCTTGCATATTTGTGATTCTTACTTGTATGTTTGTGATTCTTGCTTAATCTTGTCATCTTTCCTAGTTATATTTACCTCTTTAGTGCAAACAAAAATCATAAGTTAAACATCTTGAGATAATATGTTATAATAGTTATGGCTTTTTTAAATTATGATATAAATTGAAATTAAGTTATTCATAGTTAGATGAAAGTATTGCAATATTATTACTTTTTTTATTTGAAATTTACTCTAATTAGATTATTTAGCTCTCTAGTAAGTCTTTTAAATAGGGATTGAAATAAGTTAAGTCGTCCATAAGAGAAATATTATCAGACTTATACTTTTATTAAAGCATATTAATTGAAATAGGTAAGAATGAGATTTATAAAAAATTATATTTATTAACATTGTTATTTGTTAATAACTTAGTATTTATTAAGTAATGTTTTTTAATTAGTTTTACTTATATTTATTATTTTATTTTATTCTGCTTCATATATGAAGATTTAGTTTAACATGTTTTTTTAAAAAAAATATAAAATATATTATTTAAATATTTTAATGTTAATATTTTTTAGCAAACTTTCAAGTGAGACCATATATTTAAAAAGTTCGGACCAGACCAAAATCTTCGAAAGTTTAAAAATTTAGAAAACTTTCATGTTGAAAATTTTAAAACTTTTGCAAATATAAAATCTTTTCTATTTCGAAAGTTTTAAATTGTTTAAAATTTTTAAAAAAATAAAAAATTTATACTTTATAACTTTTAAAATATTCAAAAAATTATTTAAAAAATTTCAAAATTTCAAATGATATTACTTTTGAATTTAAAAAATTTGAATATTTTTGAGTGTAAAAGAGAATTTTGTAATATTTCTAAAGAGGGAGTGAAAAAAATAAGTGACAATTTTTTTTTAGAGCTTTATAGATATTAAAAGTAATAAAAATATATTTTTACATTTGATTGGAATAGGCGGTATACGATAGAAATCTCCATTATTTTTGTATGAAAATTGAAAATCACGAACTGCGTGTCAGCTATTGGGCTCTTTATATGGGCTTCAAAATGCAGTAAGAGCCCATATCCTCTTGTGTTATCAATAACAGAAAAAAAAACCAGTTAAGAGAACGCGATTGGTTCGTTTATACCACGCGCTTTTTGATTCGTGGTGTGTCTGTCATTCTTCGTGTTCACATCTCCTCGAACCTCTTCTTCTTCTTCCTTCTCGTTCTCTTCTCCTTGCTTCTGTCACATCACCCTCGAAATCTCACTTTTTTCGTTTTCACCTTTTTCATAATCACGACAGCAAAGCTTTCAATCCTTTCACATCCATTTCATATCATAATCTTCTTCTTATTATTAAGTGTAACTAGGATCAGAGAGAGATTTAGGGAAAAACAACAATGGCTCAAGCGGTTGAAGAATGGTACAAACAGATGCCGGTTATTACACGATCTTATCTAACTGCTGCTGTTGTTACCACCATCGGATGCTCGCTCGATGTATAATATAATTCCCTTTTCCTTTTCAACTTTATGCTTTTCCCATTTCGGGTTTTAGGGTTTCAATTTTTTTAAATTGAGACGAGTCTAATTTGAGATGGTGTATTGTCAATTGTTATTGTTCTTTTGATTTATCAATTTGCAGCTCGATTCACACTAATTTTTTGAAATCAAAATCATTCATGTGGTTGTCTTTATTGCTGTCGTTAATTGTGTGTTTTAAGAAGAATTTGCATTTTTTTTTGGGTGAATGGTGAATACAAAACAAAGAGAAGTGTTTGCATGAAGATGTAGTTTGTAAAAAAAAAAACTGAGAGCTTATTTGTTTATTTTATTTTACTTTATTTCATTTTGATTGTAATTTGATTTTCTATAGCTTTTAGTTATCAACTTTTGCACCGTAAAGGGTTAATTTATTTTTGTTTTGCTGATTTGGAAACTGTGCGTGGCTAATTTTTTGTTGATGGATGCTATTCTGTATGATTTTGCAGATAATTTCTCCGTATCATTTGTACTTGAACCCTAAACTGGTGGTGAAGCAATATCAGTTTTGGCGTTTGGTTACTAATTTCTTGTACTTCCGGAAGATGGGTAAAATATTCTTGCTGTTCACCTCTTTTTTCTTTAGGCAATTATTAGTTGTTAGCTATGTTGGCAATTATTAATAGTAAGGTAGTGTTCACAGTTTGAGCTTTGGTCCTCTTAATTAGAACTCTTTCAATGTCCCTTAGCTCATCAATTGAGCTTTCTACTCGGGACCAATGGTATTCGTTGTGATTGACATGGCGGTTAGATATCAAGTTCCGTTTTAATGTGACTATATCTCTAATTAATTATGTTAACATGCTTGTGGTTCTTATTTTCATTTCATAATTGTTATTATTTATAATATGGAGATTTCTTGTTGCTGACCCCTGTATGTAACTCATTTTACTCCTAGTTTACCAAGACCATATACTGATGCATCTCCCTCTCCCCCACTCTATTGCATTCTGTGTGTGTTAAATTGACTAGGTGCGTTGGTTATTTGTGATTGATTGATGGAGGTAAAATGGCCACTTTTTTAAGCATCACGAGTTCATTCCTTACATTGCGTAATAACATTTTGGGAGCATTCACATACTAATGAAATAAAAACTATGTTGGGAACAACATAAAGTGAGGAGAGTCTATTGCTGCTATAGGGGAGATCAGTGTTATCAATCGTGATTGTGGAAAATTGCTGTAGCACTGCAAGAGCTGCTTTTTAGCAATACTGGGTGAAATATGTACACACCTTTTTGGGTAAGGTATCAATCTGATTGCCTCCTAATATAAACATGAGGCAAATGGCAGTGGGCATGAATATTCCTATGTAAACTATTTGATTATGAGTTATGAGCTTTCGTGCATCCTTGCTACTTATTTGATGCAACAAAACCGCTTTAGCATAGCATAGTATAATTCTTGCATCATATTTACTCATTAGCTTAGTTACCTAATTTGCTGAACCCTCTTTTGCATTACAAATTGGATAATGCTTTTCTGGTCATGGTGCATTTGCAGTGTTATACTATCCAAATTACCAAATGCAACCTATAAAGTAAGAGGAATAAAGTTTTAGACCCACATTGATGGTTTAATGTTTATAAGTATTGTAGGCAATAATTTCTTGATTTAAATGACTGTACTGTAAAAGATGCTTCCCTCCTCTCCACACACCCCTGTTTTTCTTTTGCCTTTTTATATCTGTCGAATAAATAATCATTGCCTGCATCCATTTTCAATTGCGACTCATTTGTTTCACTGATTTTTTATTTGAAATTTGTGAATCATACTTTTAACTTCGTTATGGTATTTTCTTATTGACTGGGCAGACTTGGACTTCTTGTTTCACATGTTTTTCCTTGCTCGGTACTGCAAGCTTCTAGAGGAGAACTCGTTCAGGGGAAGGACTGCTGATTTTTTTTACATGCTCTTATTTGGTGCCACTGTGTTGACTGGAATCGTTCTTCTTGGGGGGATGATACCTTACTTATCAGAGTCATTTGCAAAGATTATATTCCTTAGCAACTCCTTGACATTTATGATGGTGAGTCACATTTTGATTGTTGATTTCTCATGTTTAAATCCATCTCAAATTCAAACCCTTAATTTATCTTTTTCAGGTTTATGTATGGAGCAAACAGAATCCCTTTATTCACATGAGCTTCCTAGGTCTCTTTAATTTCACTGCTGCCTATCTTCCATGGGTGCGTAAGCAAAACAGTTACCTGATAGAATAACACTAAATTGGGTTAATTTTGCTTTGTCCTGAAGTTCTCTTTTCTTTTGTTTAGTTCAAATTTATAACAAGGAAATCTAATCTTAAAATTTTAAACTTGTAGGTTCTGTTGGGGTTCTCTGTTCTTGTTGGTGCCAGTGCATGGGTAGATCTACTGGTATGTTTCCATTCAAACAATAAATACACCATGATATGGACATTTAATTTCTATCTGTACAACAACTAATGTGAATCTTGACAACATTTTCCAGGGAATGATTGCTGGCCATGCATACTATTTTCTTGAAGATGTCTATCCTCGGATGACTGGTCGTCGTCCCCTAAAAACACCGTCGTTTATCAAAGCACTATTTGCAGATGACCCAGTTGTTGTGGCACGACCTGCCAATGTTAGATTTGCTGCCCCACAAGTCGATGAACTTCATTAAGATTGAACGGTCCATCCCTATGTTGTAAGAGAACACACATCAACGCCGTCTATGCTGTAATATGTAAATGTCTATCTTTTCAAACCTTTTTTCGTGTGCAATTGTTAATTATTACAATTTTAGTTGCACCATGTCGAATATCCATAGTTTTAACAGTGATGATATAATTGATTTTCTCTTTTCTGATTATCATTTATCAGACACTCCATAATGTAGATATAATATTACCATTCCTTTTTTCTAGTTATTTTTATTTTATTGCATAAAATATGTCCTGTCATGTCTATGATAAAATAAAAGGACTCCGCGGGAAGCATCTAATGTGGGCGTCTATTAGTTTCTCTAAATGAAAATGCATTTAAGATCATATGCAATGTGGGTTTTCTACTCTTTGATTGAGAAGAACAAGAAGTGTATTATGGATATATTCAGAAAATTACAAGCCCAGACAGATTTAACAGCACCAAAGTTAATAAACAACCACTCTATATCAACATGCAATCCTTATTCAGAAAATTACAAGCCCAGGCAGATTTAACAGCACCAAAGTTAATAAACAACCACTCTATATCAACATGCAATCCTTGTTTTACCAATCATCAATCTCAGCAATTCAAAGTGAAACTGAAGGAACAATAAATCAATATGTCAGTATATAATCCTTATTAACAATCATCTATCTCAGTAATTCCAAGTGAAACTGAATATTCAAAGATTAAGTTCCACGAGTAAAAGTCAAATCAATATGTCAGTATATAATCCTTATTAACAATCATCTATCTCAGTAATTCCAAGTGAAACTGAATATTCAAAGATTAAGTTCCACGAGTAAAAGTCAAAACATGATTAACCTCGGGTTGTCCTCTGCTGAAAATGAAGTTGAGAGATGGAAATTTTTGTGAGTGGTCCAACCGTATTCAGGTGCTCTGAGTTCAATTCTGATGAGTTGAATCTGCAAAATGGAAATTGGCATTCACTATTCAGGTAATGAAAGAAATTTACACTATGTTTGGTTAATGAAAGAAATTTACACTATGTTTGGTTAATAAAAGAAAGTGAAAGGAAATAATGTAAATGGCAAGAAAGTAAGAGGAAAGAAAGAGAATAAAGTGAGATGATTATTTTAGTTGGTTGATAAGATAGAAAGTGAATGGAAAAAAAAAGTAAATACCCTTATATTTATTTATATGAATATAGATTTATATTAACTAAATTATGGTAAGATATTTATAAATATGATATTATTATTATTTATTTGTATTTTATATTTTTATGTATTAAAAGTATGGATATCATTACCAATCAATCCATATAAGTAACTAAGTAATTATACTGAAACCATGTAGGAACCAACTGGACATAGTTATGATTTAAATAACATTTGTTATTAATGTTAACTAGCGACTTCTAGTTCTTTCATCAAAATGTGATGTCTTTACCACTTTCCGTCTAGTAGAGAGAAGAAAGAATCACGAAATATTTATTTCTTTTTATTTTATTGATGTCTCCAAACGATGAAAAGTAGAACTTCCTGCTATCTTTCTCTTCTCTCCCTTTCTTTCCTTCGACTCTCATTTAAACCAAACATAGCATTAATGAATGAAATGAAAGTGAAAAGGGGAAGACACAAGAATGACAAAGGAGATCAGAGAGTAAGTGGCACACAGAGTAAACAAGTGAATTGTATAAGTGAATGGAATCGGTGAAACGGTCCCACCAAAACCAGTTAAGACAGCCACTGAAGTCATGATTACAATACTGCATCCATTATCAATTGTATACTATTTAGATTCAGTTTGTGTACTTACGGTGGAATACTACCATTATTAATACTAGTAGGTTGTTGTGAGTAAAAAATATTTTAAATAAGTACACCATCCAATCTTAAATATGAATAAAAAGACAAATTGGTATTTTGTAAATTTCATAGTAGAGTAGTTCAAATAAAAAAGTAACTTCCAACACTTGTTAATGATTAGACCAAAATACGAACCATCCAAATACGTGTTCCCTCCATCAACTAAATAACATTCTCATACTAACCTCTCTCGTCAAATGATCATCAATAAGCAACAACACGCGGTAACTAAAAATTGACCCACCCTATGTTAGTTCTTGCATTCATTAATTTCATGGATTCATACACTATCATCATGTGACCTTACCAAATAGTTTTGGCAATTGAAAAAAAGACCTATCCCATGTTTTTCGGGAAGACCAATGGCCATTTTATTATTTTGGTTAAAGAATGTTGCATTTACTCAACATTATTTTTGCTTTGAAGTCAGTCAAAAAAATATGTTCAAATGAATGATTTATTCCACCTATTATCTATTGTTCCACTAATTTTAAACTATTTAAATACTCATACGAAGTTTTACGGGAAAAAAAATAAGAATATAAGCAACCTACCATTTTACGTATAATAAAGTTTAAAGAATTTTTTTCTTTCAATTAACAACAAAAACTTACTTTTAAACATCTAATTTCCCAATCGAAAAATAAAAAATTACTAAATATAGTTCCCTTTAGTATATAGTCTTACATCACACAATTACATATATGGATCTGTGGCGCAATGGTAGCGCGTCTGACTCCAGATCAGAAGGTTGCGTGTTCGATTCACGTCAGGTTCATTGTTTTTATTTTTTCCAAATACAATTTAACTAAAACGCAGCGTTTTATAGGTCGTCATGTTCGTATTTTCATTTCACACAAGACACTCACTTCTTTTCTCTAAAAACCTCTTTCGTCTTCATTTTCTTCCACTGAAAAACCCTAGCGAATCACCACCACCTTCAACTTCACCAATGGCGTATCGTCTTCGCCACGCGATCCGTCACTACTCAACAATCCTCTCTCCAAACTCCTCAACACCACTAACTTCAAAGCAAAAATCAAGAGCCGCACTCCGTCTCCTCAAATCCGAAACCAATCCAGAAACCATCGTCGAAATCTGTCGCGCCGCCTCACTCTCCCCTGAATCACACCTCGATCGCATCGCGTTTTCACGCGCCGTCAACCAACTCACCGCCGCTAAAAACTTCGACGCCGTCCGTCAATTCCTCGATGAGCTTCTCCAAACCCGTCCCGACCTTCACAACGAACGTTTCATTTCTCACGCTATCGTTCTCTTCGGTCAAGCGAATATGCTTCATCAAGCTATCAACACTTTCAATCACATGCGTGAAAATTTCAACATTATTCCATCTGTTAAATCTCTGAACGCGTTGATTTTCGCTTCGCTCGTTGCAAAGAATCACAAAGAGGTAACGCGAATTTACCTTGAATTCCCAAAAATTCATTCGATTCAACCTGATGTTGAGACTTATAATTTGGTCATTAAGTCTTTTGCTGAATCTGGTTCAGCTAGTTCTGTGTTCTCTATTTTAGATGAGATGGATAAGAGTTCTGTTAAACCTAATATTACTACTTTTAATAATTCGATTGGTGGGTTTTATAATGAGGAGAAGTTTGAGGAAGTTGGAAAGTTGTTGAATTTGATGGAAAAAAGGTATGGGTTGTATCCTAGTCTTAGTACTTATAATGTTAGGATTCACAGTTTGTGTAAGTTGAAGAGGTCTTCTGAGGCTAAGGCTTTGTTTCAAGGGATGATATCGAGAGGGAGGAAGCCGAATTCTGTTAGTTATTATCATTTGATTGGTGGGTTTTGTAGGGAAGGAAACCTTGATGAGGCTAAGAGGTTGTTTAGTGATATGAAGTTAAGAGGTTTTAAGGTTGATGGTGGCTGTTATTTTACCCTGGTTCACTTTTTCTGTGAAAGTGGGCAGTTTGAGTCTGCTTTGGAGATTGCTAAGGAGAGTATTGGGAAACGTTGGGTTCCGAATTTTACCACGATGAAAAAGCTTGTGAATGGGCTTGTTAGTGTTTCGAAGGTTGATGATGCTAAAGAGCTTATTAAGGAAATCAAGGAGAAGTTTACTGAAAATAGTGACAAGTGGAGTGAAGTTGAAGAAGGGTTGGCTAAGGAATGAAGAGTGTTGTCTGGCTGTGTTATTTTTTGGTCAATTGGTGGCTTTTCTCAGGAACATGAGCTTACAAATGGCTTTCTTTTGTTTTGCCATTTCCTCTGGCGCCCTGGCGTTTTGCTAAATCCATTGTTAGTTGGTGATGCGACAAGTTAGTTTTGTATGTTTGCCATAAAATTATTTGTTTGGGTAATAAAATGTACTGGAAATGGTTACGCTGATAGAATTCTTAATTATTGTCATTTGGTTGACCTCTTTCGATTGCATTTTCTCAATTTTCTTTTTTCTGGTTTAGAGGAAAATGATAACCTGCATGGGAGTTCTTGCAGACCTGTATATTACTATAACTCAATTTTTTGTTTCTTGTTCTGCCGTTCTTCCTTCATAGTTTGATGAAAATGATTATTGTTATTGAATATGCCTTGTCATTTTTGCTCTTTTTTTATTTTTTTTATTTCCACTTTTAAATGATTCCTTATTGTCTTTCAAATCCAGCAATTGACTCATTTGCTATTCCATTCTATTGAAATTATGCTTATAGTTCTTTGAATAATTTAGACAATATCTTTATTGCATGCTGTTGTAAGCTCATGAGCACAAATCACAATGTCTCCTGGTCGAGGTTATAGGTTTGTGTTCACGAATTCGTATTGTATGTCTGCATTATAATGCAACTGTAAACATTCTCGGAGTAAATAGTAACTAGTATATAGATGTGTTAAATGTTAACTAACATCTTCAACTCTTGTCTTGGCATGTTCAGAAAACTAAAATAAACCAAATCAAACAGGGAAACTCTTGTCTTTTCAAAAGTTTCGCATGCTCTAACCTATTTAAAATAGTTTCTGAACTTGAATTGGTTTTACAAACTAGTTCAACGAATTTATATTTGCAACAAGAAAAATCAATTCTCATATAAGTGGTTATGAGCTTAGTCAAAGGGAAGGTTAGTTCTGCTTCGAAGAGCTTATTTAGAACATATGCAATAAAATTCATATAAACTATTTTGGTTTTAGAGGATAATTGTGTGAGGAATTGAATCATCAGGCTTCCTTCACAAAAGCTAGTGCCATGTAACAACATGAGGTGATTCTGCACCACCTGATTAAAATTACATGCGCCACTAGGCTAACAAGTTATGTATTACGAATCTATGATCTATCGTGATTTGTATATCCTCTTTCTGTACATAGACATGAAAAAATTGTTACAAGAAATAACACAACAGCTTCTCATGTTAAGATGTACCAATTTTCCAAATGTTTGTGGTCTCATCTGCAATCAGGTATAGTATGGGCAACATAAAATTGAAAGCTTGATTAATACTGAATATTAGCTAAGGTTTATTTGGCTAATTATATGGCTTCAACCTTGAAATTTTTTATCACGTTTATCCAACATTTAAATGCTAATGTGATAGAACCAATACTGTTTGGGTTTATGTCCTACGGATTATATATAGTCTAATGAGACAGCGAACTCATTAAGTTTAGTTTCTATCTAATTCAGATAGCCATTTTCAATTATAGTAAAATAATTTATAATTTTCACTTTAAAGTTAATCTTTCCATTGACTATATATAAATTAAATTATATGATAGAATGTAGTTAGTTATAAGGAGGTTGCGGTCCAATTTCCATCCTCAACAAAATAGTAATTACAAACATTAGTCGTTGTAAAGAAAACATAGAAAGTAAACGAGATAACTTTTAACAAAATAAAGATTAAACTAATGACGATTTTTTTAAAATATATTTTTTTAAGTGCTTATTTGGAAAATTTATATCTTTTAAACCATATTTTCCTATTTGTATTAGTCGTGTAGACATTTTACTATTAAATTTGGAACATCCTTAGATGCATCACAAGTAAAATAAAACTATTAATTTGACTGAACAAGTCTACAAATGTAACTCTTTCTTCTATCTTTTTTCTGGTACTGCAACTATTTTTAATGTGTAATTAAATAAGCTGATAATTATTCATTTATTTGCCTGCTGACGCACTCTGCTCAAATCAGCACTTCAGCAAGTTTCTTGTTACTTGAATCAACTAAACTTCAACTAGGCTGACTTTAATACAACTGGAGATCTCATATATTGTACACCATATGCCGCGCTAGATGCCACTGTTGTTGAAGCCACTAACCAGCTGCACCAGAAAATGGGGAAATTATCAGCGTAAGGGCAACCAAATTTCTAGCCAAATTCAGCTCAGAAAAACAAAATCTACCAAATTTACCTCAGATAAGTAATGTATGATTGAGTTTCTGGGGTTCCAAAATCGGGTTGAAGAAGAGCTGCAGCAACTAACACTAACTGGAACACCGTATTTACCTGTCCAAATTGGTACTCCTCATAAAGTGGGATAAACAGAAAGGAAATCTAGTACCTGTTTGTACATTGTATACTATTTTTATATTCTACACACATGCTTCTTTTTAATTTATGAGAAGAAAGTGTTTTTGTGTGTGTTGCTGGAGGGGTAAGAAGTTTAAGGATGGTAATTGAATAATCTGAGGCCTCGCATGTCTACACCCCAGTCATGTCCCCAAGGCCCAAACTCTTAAAAAGATGGGATACTTATATTCATGATGGAAAGGTAAAGATTCACAAATGCAGAAGAAAAATGAAACTATGAAAGTAGAAAACTAGATAACTACGCTATAACATTTATAAGAGACTGCAAAGGTTCTGCGTATGCACATTTCAGTCATGTTCCTAAAATTTCCTCAACAATAGAAACACGAGAGAGAGGTGATACAACTGCTATCAGAAAGCTACTCCAATCTAAATGTCCAGGGCCCTTCTCTTAAGAATAAATTCAAACACCTATAATGCCTTACCTTGCTTATAAAGAGTGGCTCAACCTTTTGTCGACATGTCCCATCAAGGTTAAAAAATTCAAACCAGCTTTTCCACTGAGATAACCACACAGAATCAAGGTTACATCTTCATCTCTGTAATTTCTGAAGCAGAAAGAAAAACACAATTTGAGAAACATGTTCGTACTTCATACCTTCCAACCCAAGCTACTAGCTCTTTGAAATACTGCGCCGCCGACAAGGAAGGCATCACGGAACACAACAAGCCCAACAAGTCCAGCTTCAAAGTGACAAACCAACATGTTTAGCTTTGCACTACATAGTTGGAATACAAAGAAATATCTGCGTTGTGGAATTTAAATGCTATACAAATACTAACTACACCGTTCCCTTTCTGCTACATGACTCATTAAGTCCAAAACTACGAAAAGATATAGGCAAATGTACACTGGATTCCCATTGCTTGAATATATTTACCAAAGAGAAAACATAGTGCACAACTTGGTTTTCAATCACACATTACAGAGAACACTTTCTATTCATTTTAACAAACCATAAAAAAACACAAATAAAGCTAGCATCTTCCAGAATGAAACACTACTTACGATGCAGTAGATCTTTATGAACCATTGCAACAGCAACACAACCAATAAGAACCTACATCATGGGTTCAAAACAGACCATCAAACACAATTTCCAGCTAATATTAAACTGTTCTTAGAAGACCAAACAATAATTCATTCATGCCTTATCAGCAAGAGGATCAAGGTAGGAACCAACTACAGAATCAACCTTCATCTTCCTAGCCACGTACCCATCCAGCTACAATTACATAAACAAATAAAATTTGAAAAAGTTTAGCATATCATTTCAACATACAGTGCATGATAAGGTTTAAATATCTCAAAATAAATAAATATATTTTTTTTATACCCAATCACTCCCTCCAGAGATAGCCAACCCCACCATTGCCGAAGTATACATATCATTCACAATCATCCTATCCAAAAAATTCAATCACATTAAAATTTTATAAAAAATAAATACATTTAAAAAAAAATTCCAATCAAAATTTGCAAAGTAGCTACCATCCAAGAAAAGGACCCGAAATCAATCGAGTAATAGAAATAAGATTTGGCGCATAGAGGAAAGTGTGGAGAAGTGTGTGGTGGGGTGAATGGTTAGAATTGGAATTGGAATCTACACGACGGTGGAATGGTAAAGGAGTGGTTGCGATCCGAAGCAAATTGAGATTAATAGCTTTAACCTTGCGAAAAACGACTGCGTTTGGGTGAAAATAAAGAGGAGTAGCAGATTGAGAGAGCTTCCAGGGCGGTGAAGCGAGGAAGAGAGGGCCGTTATGTTGAGAAGGAAAGCGAAAAAGCGCGTTGTGTAATAATGGAGAAAAGGGGAAGAAAGTAGAAGTGGTGATTGTTGATGTTGTTGATGGAGTGAGGAAGGTTTTAGCAATGGTGTTTGTGTTGCTCGCTATTGATTTCAGAGACCTGAAAATCACCATTGTTATAGCATTTCTTACAATTCGCTTCGAAAAGTTAGGTTTTTCTTTTTTCTCTCTCTTCTTTTTTTTTTTGGAAGGTTTTGTTTTGGGGTTTTTGATAAACAATATAATAATGTTTTTCTTTATGATGGAATGGATTGATATGTTTTTTTTTTTGACAGATGGATTGAAGATTTCTTGCCACATTTTTTATGGTCGCATATAATATATTTTTATGTTAAATTACAATTTTAGCCTTTCGAATAGAGGGGAGTGATTTATCTCTGACTTTTGTATTCAAATATCTCATTTTTTTAACAAAAATTTCCTAAATATCCTTGTTTGAATTGTTTTTTTCAAAATGCCACAATTTTTAAATTCATAGGAAGTCTCTCCCTGGGGAAGCGATCTCCTGAAGGAGAAACCTCTCCCTAAGAAGCGACCTCCTACACGAATGGCTCCATTTTTTTTTTTTTTTGAAAAATTGTTTATTATTATTAATTTGATTATTTAAAAAATAAAATATATTAATAAATTTGTAAATAAAGTTTATAATTTAATTATTATTATTATTATAATAAATTATTATTATATATATAATTAAAAATTATTATAATTTAATTATTTAAAAAATAAAAATAGTAATAATAAATTAAAAAAATGCATTAAATAATTATAAATAAATGTTATATTTTTATTAGTGTTATTATGATAATAAATAATTATTATATTTATAATTAAAAATTATTATATTTAAAATTATATTATAAATTATAAATATTATATTATAAATTTCAAAATAAATAAATGATAATAAAAATTGAATAATAATAACAATTAAATGAAAAGAAATTTATATTGCTAACATGAAAATTAAAATAGGTGCACGAGACACTGGTTCCAATAGAAGGGCGACCAATTGGTCATTTCAGTGTAAACATTCGTGTATTTATAATTTCAGTGTAAACCTTTATAATATAATTTTAAATATAATAATTTTTAATTATAAGTATAATAATTATTTATTATCATAATAACACTAATAAAAATATAACATTTATTTATAATTTATTAATGTATTTTTTTAATTTATTATTACTATTTTTATTTTTTAAATAATTAAATTAATAATTTAATTTAATTACAATAATTTTTAATTATATGTATAATAATAATAATAATTAAATTATAAACTTTATTTACAAATTTATTAATATATTTTATTTTTTAAATAAAAAAATTAATAATAATAAACAATTTTTCAAAAAAAAAAATGGAGCCATTCATGTAGGAGGTCGCTTCCCCAGCGAGAGACTTCCTCTTCAGGAGGTCGCTTCCCGAAGGATAGACTTTCTGGTGAGTTTAAAAAGTGTGGCATTTTGAATTTTTTTTTTCAAACAGTGACATTTAAGAAATTTTTGTTAAAAAAGTGATATTTAGATACAAAAGTCTTTATCTCTAGAGTTTACAAAATAAAATAAGAGAAATGAAGTTCAGACAAAACTAAAAATCAGCAAAGTATAAAAATATGATTTTGATTTTTATATAATATATGGTTTTCAATACAATGTCGATTTTGATGTGTTGAAATAACACAACTAATAAAATAATCAAGAAGTATATATAATAATAGAGTTTTTAGAGTAGTTGTTGTTCTTTGAGTAATCCAAAGAAGCAACACTCTATTGTAACTAATGAATACTAAGCTTATGTGTTTGCACGTAAACCCACAAATTAATTTTTATGGTTACATTGAGGTAAGTTTTGCTGTATATATGAATTTGTTTTCATTATTGGAATAATAAGTTTCATTATTAGATCAAGTATGATATGACAAAATTTATTAATTTAATGTTGAAAAATAAACTTATAGATATACAAGATTATCTTATTTGTATAAATTAGTCAAAAACTACTTTTTATAAAGATAATCATATTAAATTCCAGTAACATTAAAAAGAGATAATATGTTATAAAACATTTAATTAGACTTAAATATTTAAATCATCTAAGTTAGTCCAATTAAAATAAAAGTGGGACTAATATAAGTTATACGACTAACTTAAATATCTAATTTATTTATTTTAGTCTAATTGAATTCTCTATGAAATCTCTTGTTGGAAGTTTAGCTTTCTTACCACATTGGCTAATAGTAAAAGTCTATTTCTTCCTTTGAGTGTATAAAAGTCCAGTTATAAAAAATAAATGTCACAATTTTTCAAAATATATATTTATGTACCAAAAACTTTAATAATAGAAAAAATGGAGAATTTTTTTTACCTTATTTTCAATAGTAAAAGTCCACACGATTCATAAAATTGAACAAGGTTCTTTCTCTCTTGCAATGTTCAATGCAAGTTGCATCAACAGGACGAAGATGCAAGGATTTGTAATGTCCTTGTTACCTAAAGTTAGAAGGGTTAGGTTACTCTACTAGTGAATTTGTCCATGCATTGTGGGAAGTTTTTAGAATAGTCATTTTTTCCAGGATTTTATATGTCACAATGAACGTTAAAAATAAAGTTGAGTAAAAAAACTTGAATATAAATGTATAAACTGTTCATAAAAAAAGGTTGAGTAAAAAAAGTTGTTCACAAATATACTATATAAATGTGTTAGGTGTACAATAATAATATCGGACATTTATATTTCAATAAACAGTTTAATTAAATATTTGTTATATAAATATTTATATTAAAAGTGCTTTTGTCTTTAAACATACAAGTAATATGGATATTTTACATGTTCCTCGTTCCTTTTCTCTCATGTGCTCTAACAACTTTTAAAATCAAATGACTATTTGGAATTAGATTACCAATCACTATTGAATTACCATTTGATTGAAT
This sequence comes from Cicer judaicum, assembly GCA_037974835.1. Lineage (NCBI taxonomy): Eukaryota > Viridiplantae > Streptophyta > Magnoliopsida > Fabales > Fabaceae > Cicer > Cicer judaicum. Next base: position 10,101,040 of record JBBPBS010001075.1, on the reverse strand, counting down.
ATGATTGCAATCACCTTGTTGTGCACAAAGTTGGTCTATTTGTGATGCATCATTTTTCTTAAAAAAAAAAAAACAACAACAATACTAATATAATAATAATTTGAGAAGGACAAAAAGCACCCATTGTGACAAAGAGAGACACATCTCTGACTCTTTCCCAGTGCCAAAGGCATGACTGGCGGAGAATAACTTTGACATGACATCAAAAAGAAAGTATAAACCATTGAGCGCCATACTAATTTCAAATTTCCATTTTTAAGAAACTTTTGATCATTCATTGCTACACATATATGCTAATCAAAATGCATCTATAGCTTAATGTCTCTAAATAGTTGGGTTATACAAAAAGTGTTTAGCACTATATTCATATTTAAAAATCATTCGAATTTTTAATGATGATTAATAATGTTTTATAAAATAATAGTTTATTATATATATATATATTATAAATAAAATGATTATTTGATTGATATTGATTTAATATGATATATATATATTTTCTT
>JBBPBS010001075.1:10026097-10100326 GCA_037974835.1 Cicer judaicum | reverse complement strand
TATGCTTAATATAGTTTCCCAAAAAAAAAAAACCCAACAAACATGGTGTCAAAAAGTGTAAGTATTATGATGTAAATAGAACCAACTCATTTCAACTTTTTAAAGTTTCAATTATGGGAAATTCCATGCATTTGCTTTTCATAAAGCACTCGTTGTTTAATAAAGTTTGAACAATAGATGCTCCTCCTAATTGATAATTAAGAGCCATGACCCCAACTTTCTTCAACTAGAAGCCTCATTCCCTATAAAGTGTAGTGCCACATAATTCATTGGCACAAATCCATGTGAAATGGCTGCACCTGTTGCTATAGGCACAAGGGGAACTATTGGATCTCTAGTGAGGAAGGAGATTGAATGTTTCACTAAGTTTGAGTTAGAAAGAAGAGGAACAACAATACAGAAACCTCAGCAACACCTTGTGGACATGGACATGGACATGGTTTCTAGAAGAAGCTATTCCATCATGTCAAGGCCTAGTTTATGGTTCTTGCCAACAAACTGGAGGAGAAGGAAGCAAAGAGGCACCAGCACAACAAGTAGGTTCCTCAGCAAAATATGTTCTGTTACAGATGTAGGTGCTGAAACCAATCAACTAAACAGAATTCCTGGTTACAGCTATAGGATCCTCAAGACTGATATCAGCAACTTTCAGCTCTAAGTGAATCTCTTTTTATGTTTCTCGAGGGACCAAAACTTGAAGGCTTGCAGCATATTCATTTTAATTTTCACATTGTGTTGCCAAACTTAGGCAACTCTTCTGTTTTAATTTTGGGTTCATAATGTTTTTCATTTTCTCTTTCAGATCATGTATTTCAATTTTTATGTGCCTTTAGTGTTCTACAGCATGAGTAAGCAAAATTTTAAATCAAAGCAACTTGTTGGAGATATTGTTGCAGCTATATGTTATAAGGATTTGATAATAGACTAATGGAAATTGGCATGATAAATGTATTGGGAAAATTCAAGTTTCTTATTGACATTTTGTTGGGTCTTAACCCTTCATGAAAACTAGTCCTAGTAATCTAAAATTCAAAATCTAGTCAATAATTATTTCAGCTGGGGTTCGAATTTGGGTTCTCCCTCGAACAATTTAGCATTCACTGGAGCTCATTGACCATTTGAGTTCAACCTCTTGCATAGTTTCATATTGACTAAAGATAGGGTCAGAAAGCAATTTATAAAAGTAACGAGAATGAATGATCTTACAAGTAGGCTTTGTTAAATATGAAACAATGTACATTTATTTATCAAATAACAATAACAATGTATTTGTAATTGGAATTTGAAAATATACATATATAGAAACAGAAACAGAAACTCAGGTGAAACTTTCTTTGGAAAAAAATAAAAGAAAGAAAGATGAATCAAAGGGATCCTGATTCCAATCCCAAAAGGAAATCACTACAGCCTAAGATTAAATAGTAGGACATTTTACACAAACAGAATTACACCCTAAGAACATTTTTTGAGTGCTCTTCAAATTTGTCAGTGAATCCTAGTATTTGTTGACCAAATTGTAGCTACTATGCCCTTTCAGATCCAATTGAATTTGTAGCTCTAAAAGATTCAACATGACCAGCAGTTAATGGAGATTCATCAGCTATGTCTTTTTCTTCAGTTTTGTGTACTGCTAAATGTGCAAGAGCTGTTACAACATCTTCCATGGAAGGTCGCGTTTCTGCTTCCTCTTGTAGACACATTGCTGCCACTGCAAGGGCTTGAAATAGTCCCTTCACAGGGAACTTATCTTTAAGCAAAGGATCTGCCATTAGAGTGAACTTGTTTCTATCCTTAAACAAAGGTTGTGCCTGCCAAATCATAAACAAGGACAACCATGTTCTTAGACTTTATATATAACAATAGATAATTTTGAATATCATTTCTTACTTAGTAGTATGATAGTATCCACTTCCTATATGGTAGAATTCACATGGATATCACTCAATGATAAAAAGTGTGATAAAAAAGAATGCATTAGTATTACAAGTATTTCTCTTAATATTAATGCTCCTCAATCGAACATAAACTTATTTTTAAGAAGTAAACATAAGAATCTATGTAACACCTATACCACAGATAAAAAGTGTGTCTCGTGTCTAACACTGACACATATGGTTATATTCATTCACTTTTATTTTTTTAAATTATTATTGGTGTCTACATGTTTGGTGTATGTGTTTCATAGATCAAAATGTTTATTGAAAAGTAAAAAGTAAAAGATATAATGTGACATACCCAATCAATCAAATTTTGCTGTTCAGTAGTTCTTGTAGGGTCAATAACTCTCCTACCAGAGATTATTTCCAGAAACACAACCCCAAAACTATAAATATCTGACTTTGAGGATAACTGACCAGTAGCAGCATACTCAGGTGCACAGTAGCCATAAGTCCCCATCACCCTTGTTGAGACCAAGTTCTCACCCTCTCTTGGAGCAATCTTAGCAAGACCAAAATCAGAAAGCTTTGGATTGAAATCTTCATCTAATAGTATATTAGACGATTTAATATCGCGAAAAATCACCGGTGGATCTGCAGAATTATGCAGATATTCAAGTCCCCTAGCTGCTCCATCAGCTATTTTCATCCTTGTTTCCCAATCCAATGGTTCCTTATCATTACCTATATCTGAAACAAACAAACATACTTTGTCTTAGTTCAGTGCATTCTATAGATTATTTAGTGAAAATAAAAAACAATGTTGTCAATCGTGCATAGTGAAAAAATAACAGTTTGTTGAAATTCCACTATACTACAACAATATAATGTCGCTATAATTGCTATTTGACGACACCAATGAAAAACAAGTCTAGGATCAAAATGTTTTTGGCTACAACTACTACTAGTTACCTAGAAGGTGATTTTCCAAGCTTCCATTAGCCATGTACTCATAAACCAAAATCCTTTGATCCTCTTCAGCACAATAACCAACAAGCTTCACAAGATTTGGATGATTCACCATGCTTAACATTAAAACCTCAGCAAAAAATTCTCTTGTTCCTTGATTTCCATCTCTGTTCAGTTTCTTCACAGCTACAGTCTGAATATCAAATATTTAACATGAGACTTTGATAAACAACTTATAAAAATATCAAAACATATTAGTATAAAAAGAGAGAGAAACAAACTTGATCAATGCTCTTTATCTGTCCTTTATAAACATTCCCAAATCCACCTTCTCCAACAAGACAATCAGAACTAAAATTGTTTGTTGCATCAGCTATTTCTTCATATGTGAATACTTTAACATCATTTTTTGCAGTTCCATATTTTAGTATCTCTGCTGATATTTGTCTATGCCTGCTGCTACCTGCAATTTAATTAACACCACATATATTTAAACTAATTATAAATTAATTCACATTTTAATTAGCATACCATCTTTTTGTGTACTTTATTTTTAGAACTCTAAATTCTTAAACATAGATAAAATTAAATTAAAAAAAGTTAAATGGCTGAAAAAACGCGGCCTAGGGCATGAGTCTCCCATCAGATAGAATCAATTAAATAAAAATAAAAATCATCTCTTATTAAGATTTAATGGTAAGAATAAAAATCCTAAAACAACATAACAGAAGTGCATTTGTTTATATAAAATGTATAATGAGGAAAGAATTATCACGTAACATTTTTTATTTATTTTTTGATTGCACATGTAATTAACAAATACTACTAGTTTGATAGAATTAAAAAAGACTATTAATATTGTGTATCTATAAATCTAAAATGAATCATAACACACACACCTGATTTGAGTGACATAGCAGCTGCTAATGATTTGAATGTTCTTCTTCCTTTTGAAATTTTCCTAGAACATGATCTATAAGAAGGTGTTTCAACTTCGGATTTGCAGCATGGAAAACAACTCATGTTCTCAAACTAAACAAACCTTAATGTTTGTCTAGGACTTTAATTAATCAGCACAAATGTTAATTAGTATCTGTGATTAATAATTAATCTTTGTGATTAATAATTAATCACAGACACCAAATTCAGGATCAGAATCAATTTGGAAAAAAGAGGAAACAAGAATGAAACAATGTTGTTATTAATTAAACAATTTGAAACTGTGTAACTGAAAGACATTGAAAACAATTTTATATGTGTTTGAGAGGATCTTGTAATTACTTATTTTAGTTTTTGGTATCAAAATGGAATTCTTTTAACATAGTTAACCTAGCTGGTTAGTAAAAAGGAGCGCGCGTTATTTTTTTTGTCAAGTTATTTGTGACAAGGATAACAGGTTGTTTTTACCATTGTTACGTTTTTATTTTATTTTATATTGTTTTCATTTAATGCTCCGTTGTAGTACTTGTTCTTATAGACTGTATATATAATTTCATTATTTAATTATATAAAGTCAACTCATTCTATTCTTGAAACTTTGACCAGAATAGCCATCTATTATTGGGATGTCATGCTGCCAAATGCGCACATTTTGTAACATTTATTTATAAAAACAACTTTTGTTCTTATAAAAAAGTTTTATTAATTAGAAACTTAAAATTAAATAACATTAAATTATTCTGCAGAATCAATAACTTTTTTTAGTATTCCCTTAAAAAGAAAAAATTAATATTCATAAAGAAAACAAGGTTACCAATATTGTTATTTTGGAACTGTAAAATAAACCTCTAACAAGAAACTTAGAAAAAATTTAATATAAATGTAGTAATAAAAATGAGGGGTGTTAATAGATACACCCTTTGAATTTATTTCGATCATGATTAGTTTGGGATCCATTCTAAAGGCCCTTCCATTAAGTTGGGCAGTTTAACAAAAATCAGAAGAAAATTGGACCGTGCACCCCCCACTTTTACCTTCCACTCCACAGTCACAGTCATATGAAAAAGACCATATTACTTTTAGTTTTATCTATAAAAACATAAAAAAAAATTCACTTTTATTTTTTCACCCACTTTTTTTGAAACTTTGAAATATTCGAACTTAACCCCACTAAACCTTCAAAAGTTTGAAACCTCCGAAATTAAAAGTAAAAAAAAATTCAAAAAATTCAAATATTCGAAATGGTTTTTTCTCCATATTTTCAAAAGCTTTTATGATGATGAAACTTTCAAATTATATTTTTCTCATAAATACTGAAAGTTTCGTTCAACAAGAAAATTTTGAAATACATAAACTTTTGAAGAATATGAAAGTTTCAAAACATCAAATTTTGGAAGTTTGATCTTCAATGAAACTTCAAAAGTTTGGAAAATGAAAATTCCAAAATGTATTTTTTAATAATAAAAAATTAATAGTAATAAACAATAATAAATTTATAGTAATAAATTAATACTAATAAATAGTAATAAATTTCATAACTAATTTAAAAAATAGTAATAAATTTAATTAATAATATTATTAATTTATTTTTGAAAATAAAATTTTAATTATAAATTAAAACTTTCGGAAGTTTTGAATTTTTTTGAAATTGAATTACTTCAAAAGTTTGAAAGTTTTGAAATGTGTTTCTAAAATTTGAATGTTTCGACCATTACGTTTCGGAAGTTTTAAAATTCATCAAAACTTTCGAAAGTTTTAATGTTTTCTGAAAAATTAAATTTCAAAAATTTCAAATTTAACAAAACTTTTGAAAAATATCAACAAAAAAAAATGTTGAAAGTTCTTATACTACTTATTCAATATAACATTTTAATGTTGAAAGTTGAACTACAATAAAAAAATTGTATAAAAATAAAGAAAAAGTAGTATTTGATATGACGTAATATTTATGGTGACATTTATTAAGTTAAACTAACCAGAAAATATATATTAAATTGGGGAGTTCGAGAATGCAGATGCAATAACGTATCAAATGCTGAAAAATCACAAAAAAAATAGAATCATATTTCCATTCAAAATTAAGGCATTATGTATATGAATCACCTATCTTATATATTCAAAATTTAATTCATTCTTAGTTATTGTAAGACTTAACTACCCACACTTGAACACAACCATGTCTCCATCATGTGTGAATCTCTCACATCCTATACTTGTACCGCTCTAAAACCACAAGAGACTTTGATACCATTTTCATCAAAAATCTTAAAACATTAGATATATGAATAATCTTTTTTTATATATTTAACATTTAGTTCAATCTTAATGAATGTGAAAATTGAACTACTCATATTTAAGCTTAATAATATATATAATTTTTTCATAATTGAGTTACAATCCAAAACTGTCTTGCAGACTAAGTTATTCTATTTCATATCAGATAATACCGTCTACATAACCCTATTTATAAAGAAATAACTCTTGACACACATTCTAAACTTAGTCCATTAATATTTTACTTGAATTGAAGGCAAAATTTAACTCTTTGAGACTTTTTGCTTTTGCGAGTTAACTGCCTGTCAATATAACCATATTTTCCACATCTCTAATTGTTCATCAATGCAAAAGCATTTGCATCTTCATTTCTCTACCCATAACCATCAATATTTTAATTTGATGGAAATCTCAAGATTAAAAAGTAGGAAATGAAAATTTTTCTCAAGAAAAAGGACGTAGCAAAATAGTTATCCATCGCTTACTATATTACAATTCTTAATAGAACTCACATTAAGAGAAAATTATAAAGAAATATATATATAAATAAGTACATATATATTAATTAATGAGAGAATTATTAGAGTTGTTATTAAATTATGGTTACATAAATAAGTACATTAGGACTTATATAGTTATATAATAAATGATAACAATTAACTAATTTAAGTAACTAACTAGTATAATTAATATTGTAACCGATACAAATACTTAAGTAAGTGGCTATATAATCCTTTATCTTAGTTTACTCTTTGTTATAGTCATTTTGGTTGTTCTTCACATTCAGCCATTAACTAATAGTCGATTTTCCATGACTAAATTATTCATTTATTCGTAACTTAATTATTATTCAACCGATACTCAAGTATTTTTACTCTATTCGTAACTTAATTAATTTTTGTTGTGAGCAAAGTGATATAAGAAAAGCATATAGTTTAAAGTTAAGCACTCTAAAAGCACATGTCTCAATTAATAAATTATCAAATATTTATATTTTAAATATATATTTTAATTTTTATGTTGGAATTAGAAGAGATAACAAAAATCACTTTAATTAACCAAGATTCTATATTCGAAATACCTTCAAACTAACAACATCTATATTAATAAATTGAACCAACATTTTTTTTTTCACATGTCAAAATAAAAACATTACCCATCAACATAACAAAATCAATAGGCAGGCAACAACCTAAAATCAAAACTACTTCGTTTTAGCTTCTTTTTTGTTAACTCGATTCTTCAACACAGTGGTTTTAAAAACAAAACAAATCAAATATCGGTTCAACAAGTCCGATCCAATTTTTGTTACCTTCGTAAGACAATAAGTTCAAGTGCCCCTTATTAATATGGAATATACAATTTTTTTTAACACAAGATATTGAATATTACAATTACAATGGAATTTTTAGTAGGAAAAATAGAGTCCTTATGCTAGATATTTGTCATAAAATATTGGTTCTTTCCCCATTGAAAAGGATGGAACATGGAAGAATGATTCTTTCATTAATATTGAAGTAGCTAGGTACCTACCAGCACGTGTAACCCATGCATATATTGCCCAAATTTTTTGTTTGTGGATACAAACTACAATGTTAGCCAAGGAATTAATAAAATACAAACCTGGACTAAGAACAAAACAAAAATGTCCAACCATTGAGAAAACCACCATCGATCTATGCACGAATTAACTCTTTATTAGTACAAAATTATACGTTGAAAAACTATAGTATTTTCGGAATATAAATTCTGTACCACTTAAATTTGTTCTAAATAAGCTTCTGGAAGGATAAATAAGTACAAAAAAGTGTGGACCTTAATTTATTGAAATCGGGATTTTTTTAGAAAATTTGGGGGTGTTAATATAAATAGCTGATCCCTTTTTATGGTAAATATACAAAATCATACGCAACATTTAATATTGATTTTTTCTGCCCTTCCCCTCATGTCAAGAGTTATATTTGAATTCACATATGGTGCTTGATTTGTGATGTTCAAATAACACTACTCATATCAGTTTGACTCAACCAAATCCGCAATCACTTTTTTATGCGACATCTTGTAAAATTAAAAGTGCAAATATTGTTAACATTAATCAATAATATTTTTTTCCATTAAAAATAAAGCTATAATAGCTTGTGTCCAATTGTCGATTATTGTAATACTTGACACATAGTCATCAATATGAACTAAACAAAAATATTTTCTTAGATGGAATTCTACTTATACTTCCATATTGTTTGCTACTGAGTTGAAAAAAATTCTTAAATTATTCTTCACTCCATTATCTGCAAATATATATTCCACAGCATTTCTTGATAGTTCAAGCATTTCCCACCTTCCAAGCCCTATAGAGAAAAGGAACGAACACATGCATTTAATAAAACTTATTCAATTAGCTTGAATTTAACTATCTCCAAGAGTAAAAAGAAAATCTACCAAATGAATTTGCAGCAAGTTTGTATTCCTTGGAGAGCCTTGTTGAAAATACACCTGTGTCATCAGTACATAGGACTAAAGGGTGTTTTGCTTTATACAAACACGCTGCATCAGCAATAACAATATTGTGTTAGTAAGAGTTTAATTTTTAGTATCTTATCATAGGTTTTTTATAATGGAGGTAATCATATAAGAGACGCGTCAGACACTAAATATAGATACTTCTCCTAATTTAAATTCGAACTTTAGTTCATACTTCTGCTAACTTAATTTCGAACTTTAGTTCATTACGTTGTGGAAGTCTGACTCCTTCTCATAGACTCAACCCTTGTTGGTGGTAAAAGTCTATTTAAAACTATATGAAATCACCTAAAAAAAATATTTTCCACAACCTATAATCATTTTAAAGCGTACACCATGTTTTGTGCAGCTAAACAAACAGTGCTTTCATTGATTCTATATTCATGATCATCAAAACTCCAACCATAAGCAAAAACACCTACCAAAATGGTGAACTTCTATAGATGCTACAGAGAATGTCCTAATGTTTGATGTCAAACAAATTTCAACCTGAAAATAGTGAAGATGAAACAAAATAATATGTAAGTCAGCCAGCTATAAATTGTATAATGCTCCATTAAACCGTTCAAACTTAGCAATGGTAATAGTTAAAGTACCGAGGTTCAAACTCTTGTGAAAGAGAAAATACTAACAAAGCAACTAATATACCAACATTTGTCTATAAAAAATAAAATTCACTTTAAATTTGACAGAAAATATTTTAAGAGTACACATAACCTTTTATTTGAATCTCCTTTTTCACATTTCCTCACAAGTTATGATTTACTTCCAATACCTTACTTAAATTAATGAAAGGGGATTGCAAAAGTCTAACCGGAATCTTAGAAGACTTCAACTTTATCCAATGCTCATCCTCAAAGAAACAAGCATGTCCAATCCTTTGGGGATGAAATTCCAGCATGTTTTTTATCTCCTTCGAATTACGTATCTAAAAACACTAAGCCGGAACAATAAACCAGTCAGGATAACTCAAATAACAGGTAAGTTCTAAAGAATAACGCACCTCTCCACAATGAAGTGTTACAGAAAGACCTTGTTCTCGAGCGAATTTCAGTGCTGGTAAATATGTAGTCCTACAAAAAAATTTACAAACAATATTGTGCATAAGCATCAATTTTCAAAATATAAATATAAAATGCAATTCAATAAACTTTAGTACTAGATCAGATTGATTTACCATTCACCAGTTTTTGGATTTCCAGAGAGATCAATTCCAACTACACCTAAATGTCTCATTTCAAGTGCAAGTTTGACCTGCATCAAATAAACATCATATTCAAAGGAAGCATCAATAACCAAACAAACTTAAGTTTTGAAATTACTAGCACATTTTTAGCTTACAGTTTCCATAGCTGCTTCTGTTGTCTCTCTGCGGTCGATGCTTAAGATAAGCCTAACAATTATCATTTTTCTAGAATTTTCATTGGTAATGATAGGAAGATTGGAAAGAGTTGTAGAATCTTGAGTGTTTGGAATGAAATCAACATCAACTGAGCTAACTGATCTTAGACCTTCCATTACAGCGTCAACATAAGAGCGTTTGCTCATTCCAATAGAATCATTTCTCTGAATGAACACAATCAAACATTATTTTCTTGATTAAATCAACTATCAATTCAATTCAATGGATATAAGAACACAGCGAATTACAAAACAATATCTTTTTGGTTACCTTTGGAGTAGTCCTCAATTCCAAATAGACAACATTATCTGATGCAAAATCCTCAATGACCTGTTTTTAGCTATTATCATGATTACTTACTATAGTACAAATGAAATTGCAACAATTTGGCACAATAACAAAAATTATTCATATAGTAAACAAAGAAGGGATTTATTACCTCTTTTGTAATTCTTGTAACAGTATCATGATCAGTAATGACATTGTGAATTAGATCAAACAGTTGGAATACTTCTGTGAGTGAAAGATCATCTGCATTAATAAAGCCACAAATAAGATCAGATTAGGACCTACTTGATATAAAAAAGTAAAATAAAAAGAAAACAAATTTCAGCAAAAGTTTATATAAAAAGAAGAGAAAGTAACTGAATAGTTATATCATATTTTTGTAGGAATATACCAAACAACCCCACAGATGTTCCAAAAATAATGAAATCATAATTCATGTATGATTCTTTCTGTGACTCTACTTAAACTAATAAAATATTTTTTTTTTCTCTTTCCACTGTCCTGAAGAATTTTGTTAGCAAAAGCAAACACAAAACACAGAACACAAAGGCCTACACATATGTGAAATAATAAAACTTGAGCATAAATTAAAAAAAAAAAATTATAAAAATAAAGGTATTGAAGGGAAGTGTAAAGAAAAACAGAGAGCAAGGAGAGTGGCATGTTAGCAATGTTTAATTTACCGACAATGAATCAAACAGGAGAATAAAACAAAGAAAGACATAACATACGTTTCATGATAACATGTTCCACTTGAGAGATATTGACGGCACCCTTTTGAGTTTCAGTCAAAGCCTTGGCAAGTTCTCTGTGAATATTATATATTTTAATAATGATAAAATGGATATAATAAAGAAATGAAAGAGTGATGAGAATTAGATAGATAGATAGATACAAGAGTGTAGTGAGTCTGATGGATCCATTGAGATGAGCATGCAGTTCAATCTTTGGCATTGACACACACCACTCTTCCATTTTCTCTGGCTCTGCTCTTTACTTCTTGTTATTATATTGTTGACTAAAACAAACAACACAATGAATGTTTTTATGTTCGCTTGCTACTTTGTGTATATGAGTCAGACATACATTTTCACGGATATTTAAATCACTAAATCCAATTTCTATTGTCTAATGAATACATTATTTTAATTCAATAAATCACAATAACTATACTGTTTTAACTTAGTACTATATTCAACCAAAATATTTTATTTTTAATTTTTTGATATTTGTCTTTTACCACACGTACACGTGTTAGCAACCATTGAAAATATAAGTAAATTTTTAATTCTACTTTTATTTTTAATAACCTTTTATTTCCATGGGAAGAACTTCAATAAATGACAATTTAATAAATATTGTGTGTAAAATAATAATACTCTTAACAAGCATTCCTTAATTGAGGGTCAGTGCTAATGGAAGAATCACTCCTTAATTCCTTAAAACTATTGTTTTCTTGTAGAAAAAAACTATTATATATTTTATAGAAGATATTGTTGACAAATATAATTGCATGTTTTTGTACAGGAAAAATGTTTGTATAGTTAATGTGGAGTGGTACGAAAGAAAATGAATTATCATTTTATTTTGTGTCTTATGAATAAATTAAATTAATGAAAGGACAATATATATTTTTCATGAATTAAAAAAAATATGTATTGATATTAAAAGTTATCATAAAAGTAAAGTAATATTAAATAAAAATTACCAATAAATATATTATGTTTGACTTTAAATGGTTGATTCAATAATTTATTATATATTTGATATTTTAAAAAATGGGAATAATAACATGATAATTAATCATATAAGATATTAAATAAATTATTTTTCAATTTTCATTCAAATTCCAACTTTCAAATATTTCTTTAGTGAAAAATTTAGAGATTAGATTTTAAAATATTTTCACTTTATCAATTATTAATTTTAAAGTATTTTTATTATTTAGCGATTAATATACATCTAAACAGACGAATTAATTAATAGACAAGATAGTTGAATTTAGAAATAATTTAGAGATCGATAGAATGACAACGATAAATATTTAATTTTATAAAAAAAAAAAGTAAATTAATTATTAAAATAATAATTAAAGACTTGAAAAATAATTGTAAAAAAATAGAAGTTTTGATAATTTGTATTTTGATAACGATAAATATTTGATTAAATTGGTAGTATTAAAAGACATAGATAAAAAATATTCTTTAAAGTGGAGACAAGCAGACAAGTATAAAGAAGGAAACGTGTTGGTTAGATATTGTAAACCCCACAGCTGTCGTTGAAAAGAGCATAGAGAAAAGAACATAAGTCTGAGTCAGAAATGAACTAGCATATTTTCCTCTTAACTTTCGAGGAACGACTTCTCGATGTGAACGTTATCTTATTGTTTCAATAAAGAAATTAGATATATTGCCAATACTGCAAACTCCCCCAACTGCACTAAAGTCACATACATAATCCATCATACATTGCATCTTTATTTGCATATCATTCATACCAAATTATCCCACGTTATCCCTTTGCTCCATTCAATTTTAGTAACTTTTTCTTCTTATGTATATTATCCACACCAAAAACACTATCCTCTAATTATCAATTCATTCATTATATTTTTATAATTATGAAAATACTATGATACATAAAAAATAAAGATTATATAAAATTAGGCAAATGATGTCGTGCGGACTTAGTACATAAACTATTGAAATATTAACGATATACGTGGAAACGAATTCATAGAGTATCTGTCATACAATTGACACGATCTTTTAATTTCGATGGAGGCTACTGTTTCAGTTAGACCAAAAAATCTCACATAATTTAATAATCGAGATTAACAATAATTTATAATTTATTTTTACACTTCTCAATTTTTTTATGCACATTTTTACAAATGACCAACTCCTAAGTACTCAATCAATATCTCAAAGATGTAGTACTACAAATTTAAAGTTGAAATGATGACAAGTTAATATAGAATTAATTATTTACCTATTTACTCATTTATATATCACTATTTTAATAAAAAATGAAGAACATTTGACATCGCTTTCTTTAGACAAAATCAACCATTATATAAAATATGGAGCTGGTGCAATCTTAATTGGAGTCCAGTACATGTACACTAGAGAAAACTTCAATCAGCTTTTTAGACGAACATGAGGGTGATACCAATCAAAAGAGACAATATACGACTGATTTGTTTCATTGGTATGCGCATCACAATATGTTACTCCACGTGCTGTCTAATTTTGTGCTCAAAGAGACCATAGGTGCTCATTTATTTTTGCGGTTAACAATTAAATAGTATCTTAAAATTGTAAGCTGGTTAATTTAGATTTATATTTATAAAATATTAAATTGTTCTTTTAAATTATAACTTAATTTCAAATATTCTTTAAAATTTTTAATATCTAAAGAAAATACTCCTTAAAATAGATTAAGAAAATAACATTTCGGCGGATTTTAAATAATTTGAATTAATAATTTGATCAAACCTCTATTTAGAGGTCGAAAATAATATTTAACTTAGACAGTCAAATATATAAGGTTTTTTAAATTTGAAGTTTGAAATTTTTGGGTTGGATTGAGACAAAGGATGATCTCACAAATTGATCAGAAAATCTTCTAAACGAAATTAGAGACACTGCATGTGATGTCATAGGCGTACATAAATTTTATTTTTTATGACAACAATATCTAAATTTTCTTTTTTTAATCAAACCTCCTTTAACCCGCTTATGTTACTTCCTAGTTAGCTTACCCTATAAATAACTAAAACAAGTTGGGACCATTCCCAAACAATGCGTAACAGCTATAATATAGATGGTGCATGGTGCCTTATACGTTAGAAAAATAGCTGAGTATCTTGGACTAAATCTTTTAGTGGTCATGTAAGTAATAGTTCAATCAATATCAATATACCATATAAAATATAAAGTTTATTGGTTTGCTTCCACAATTGCATTCTACTTCACGACAAAAAAACAACAACTGCATTCTACTTCTACGTACAACTTTAATTTTAAATATCTGTGTTATTTATTTATTTTTATCCGACTTTGTAGATTTATAGTTATTCCACAAATTTATCGAAATATTTCCCATACTTGAAGATATGTAATGTTGATAATTAAATTATTAATTGAATTTATATAAATTTAAGTTGATTTACGTTGGATAAAAAAGACAAACAAAACAAAAACACATTTAAATAATAAAATCACAAAAATCACAAATAAAATATATATAAAAACCACTTATATTTAGATAAAAAAAGAGTAAAAATTGATTAAAGGTGAATGATTTATAGCTAAAAATGAGTTTAAGCCACAACTCTTTAATGATTGAGGACGATAAAAATGAAGAAAAATGTTAATTATTTTTAAAGAATCAATAACACATATCAACAATCATTGAGTATAAAGAAAAAATATTGGTCCTTTATATTATATGATAAAATATATATTTCAGAGAGTCTATTAAACTTGATTTAGTTGATAACTGATTTATACGTTTGTCAAAACTTCTTTAATATTAAGATTTGTTTGCAAGTTGAGTTTTTGAGAGAAATATTTTGAAGGGTTAATTTTATATTTTGAAAAAATAGAGAGATTAGGATGACAAATAAACATATAATATTAAATTGTTATTTTAATTTTTTTTAAATATAAAAATATAAACTTAATTATTCAAAACTCTCTCCTCTTAAATCATCCAAAAATTAACGTAGACAGACTCTTAAAATTTATCTTGACCTATATTAAACTTTTATAATATAAAAAAAAGAATTTCAATGACAATAGACTATCATGTAAAATAATTTTACATTTGATATTTAATATTTTCTATATAATCCTATTAATTTTAAAATAACCATACAAAAGATATAGTAATGAATGCTCATTAAAGATAACGGTAAAACCGTTTTACATTCACACTAGATACTCGTAAGAAAATACCGTAAAAGAAATACGTTTAGTGTTTAATAAATATTTCTACCATTAGAAATTTAGAATTAGAAATCCCCAACCCCCCACAAAAAGAAAAAAAAAGAATCTAATCTAGTAAGGTTGCCAAAAGAAACAGGCCCAACATAGTTTAGTTGTTAAACCAGAAACAGGCCCGAGAGTGAAGCCCAGCAATGGGTCTACAATTTTTTTTTAAAAAAAATCCACCTCAACCGGATAAGTGAAGGAGTAACTCGGAACCAAAAGAGAAAATGGCTTCGGTAGCGGTGGCGTCAATATTGTTCGCCGGCAGCTGCCGTAGCCTCGCCGTTCCATCAACGGCACGCGCACTTCACATATCACTTAACAAACACCTCAACAAGCACGCCTTTGGATGGAGCTGCAGGAGTTCACACAACAGTAGCGCCGCACTCGCCGGTGAAACTGAATCCTCAACAACCGACACCGGAAACTTAACCGCAACCTCTTCTTCCAATAGGTACCTTCACTATCACTTCATATTCATCGCTTACACGTTTTTTGCTTTACATTGAAACTTGCTTTTTCTTTAAGCTACCCGAAGTATGATCGATTGCTTCCATGTCCAACACACAAAATTCCACCGCGAATTGAACACATAGTTGTTTCAGAAGGAGGTCCTGTTTTAGAATACATTTGCAAAGCTTTGGATCTTCCACCTTTGTAAGTGCAACGTTCTTCATTATCCGCATATCATATACTACTCTGTCTCTATATATAAGACTCATTGATCAAATCACGAGAATGAAGAAAGTTAACAGTAATATTCAATTCACTGACAATTGATATTGTTTTATGGTGTCAAGAGAGAAAATTAGTTGTTGTCGTCATTATAATATTTATTTTTGATTGCAGAAAAGATGCAAATTATTTAGGGGTATGTAATTAATGCCGTTGGAAATTCAAGGAGGGACTTATAAAAAGTAACAAAAAAATTTCTCAAGAGGGTCTTATATATAGTGACGGAGGTAGTACAACTTTTGACATTCCTGTGTCAACTTCACAAAAAATTGGATAATTTTAACCCTAAGTTTTATATTGTGAAGGTTTGTTGCAGATCTGATTAAATTCGGAGCTGTGTATTTCGCTCTTGTTTGTCCGAAGCCCCCTCCTACTGCTACTGCAGAGGAGATTAGAGTTTTCAAAAAAGCAACGGAACCATCGGTTCTGCGAAAAAGAGCTTCAATCAAAGGAAAAACTATAAGAGAAGCACAGAAAACTTTCCTTGTAACTGATGTGGATCAATTTGTTGAACCAGGAACTTATTTGCGAGTGCATGTGCACCCTAAGCGTTTTCCTAGGTACATTACAATGTTGTTTGGAATTGAAATTTTAGTATTATAGAAGCATGATGTGATGATAATGTTTTACGTTTTAATGCCCTTTTTAGGTGCTATGAGATTGACTGGAGATCCAGGATTATAGCTGTGGAGGAATCATATGTAATTTTGGATAAACCTGCTGGTACTTCAGTATGTAATCAATCCTTCAGTATGAACTCAAAAAGCTATTATAGGATTCTTATAGAATTGTTATTAAAATTTGGATTGTAGACGACATTGCTAAGTCTTGTAATTTTCATATGCAATGGCCATGTTCTACATCAAGTGAGTGAAAATTATTATCTGAAATCTGAATTCGGCTAATTGGTTATTATCATGCACTCTAGCTAACAGATTTCGTAAATACCAGTCTATGTATTTCAATATCTTCCCTCCCTATCCTTTTTGGTTTTGCTGTAACTTCAGCATAATTGTCATTTGGTTGTGTCTAAATTAAGATTAGGTAGATCAGTTCAGTGAGTTGGTTATACATGGATAAAATTGGATTTAAAAAATTGAAAATTTGGTTATATATGTAGAGTTAATGGTTAGAAAATAGCAGAGAAGAAGGATGGATATGTAGTAAGTTGAAGTTCTATTTATCTTTGCTAACTGCTGAGGGAAGAGTAGTACCTATGACAATATCCTAGGTTGATGGGTTCTAGCAGAAATTTAAGCGTGTAGGAATGATGGAAAGAATGTTCAGTGCTTCTATCAAGCAATAATGGGATTGTAAAACACTGTTAAGTAAAAATATAACAATCTCAAGAATGATGTTTAGAGGCTTAATGCTCAGTAGGTGGAGAAAAGTTTTTAGCCGTGAAAATTTTGAATGAGATATAGCATTAGATTTCTAATTCGGAGTGCCAGGAATTTAAGATTCTATATGACTTGTGTTGAATTTTACTGATGTGTCTACATTATTAATTAGTCGATTGCCTAAAGTTTCGGTGCAATGTTTTCTTTTCTAATTTTGGTTAGGTAGGTGGCACTACCGGCAACACTGAAGAAAGTTGTGCAAACTTTGCGACTCGTGCCTTGGAATTGGCAACCCCTTTGATGACTACCCATCAGATTGATAACTGCACAGAAGGCTGGTAATGCATCTATGTTAAAATAAATTAATGCTGCTTGTCATTCTGGCTGTGACAGATAATGTAATAGACTGTTGTTTATGTGCAGCGTAGTATTGGCTAGGAATAAAGAGTATTGCTCTGTCTTTCATGGCAAAATCCGGGTAACTCTTATGTCATTCCATAGCTTATACTAGAACAATCTTCTACAGTTCTACTTATACAAGGCATAAGCTGTTTGACCTTTGTCATGAGACGGGACTCTATTCTTTGAAAGAGTTCATTTCGCTCCAAGTGAATGTGCAAATTCATTTATCTGATATTATGTTGTTCATAGGTTATTGAACATTGATTATTTTTTTCAGGAGAAAAAAGTGAAGAAGATATATCTTGCTCTTGCAGCTTCTCCTTTATCAACTGGAATCATTAAGCACTACATGCGTCCTATTAACATGGCTCCTCGACTTATTTCTGAAGGTAAACTACACAAATTGGAATGCACAGCAAAGGTTGTTTGAAAACCTTGAAATGAAATAATGAAGTAGTAAATAAGTGTACTTTTGATGACTTGTGACTCGTGGCATAGAAGCATAACTTGTGACATTAGCTTTGCCTTTGCCTGCTATTTAAATATTCCACTCGCTGAAAAGAATAAAAGGAAAGAGTTACAATAGAAGAAGAGTGAGTGATGCGCTTGGGAGTGATATTTAGTTTTATACTACATGAAGGAAATTGTGATATCATAAAGTTTTAACCATATGATTTAGTTAGGTCCATTACACAAAATGGAAATTAGCTACCAAATCATCATTTATTTTTTATATCTTCTTTGATTGAGTAAAAATTGAATAAGTGTCCACCCAACCTATCGTACTACAGCAACATGATGTGTCATCGGGCAAAGGTATTTCCATTGTAAAGTTAAATTTTAAAACATTTGTTTGCTCTGCAGAGTTGGTAAAGGTTTCCAGATAAGGGTCTTATATTGTGGATTCAACCCCGTAAATTTATTGAGTGCAGATTTTAACAAAGGATGGCATATTTGTCAACTTGAGGTCTTGGAATGCATAAAGATTCCCTGGCCCACTGCTGTTGTTCAAGAAAAATATTGTGTTGAAGACTGCGGGTGGCCTTCTCAAGATTACGCGTACGAGTGTAAAATCAACCTTCTTACTGGTCGAACTCATCAGGTCTGTTAAATGTACTGTTTGTATATTTCTTTTGTTGATTCTTAACACATTACAAAAAATATGAATGATCAATTCAAAAAATATGAATGATCAATTCAAAAAATAATGCAAACATAGTTCATAGATAACTCTTATCTTCAGGTGAGCTGAAAAGTGTTTTGTTGCCTACTTTTTTTCTGTGTGTGTGTCACATGCCTTCTTGAGCTGCCTTTGCTAGTGAAGCAATCAGGCAGCTGCTACAAATCATCGTTGTACAGACAAACCTATTGTTCTATTACTATAGCAATTGTTGGATCTAATATTAGGCTATATTTGTGTTTACTATCAAGAAGTGTTTCAATTTTAAAATATCTCCCCCCTCCATTCCTTTTCTGGAACTTTATATCTTCTTCGATGGTATCAACCAAATGAATGTTCAGATCTTATATGGTATCAACCATTCAGCGCTTTTTTAAAGGTTTTTTTTTTTTGAAAAGCTGTTTCAAAGGTTAAATCTATGATCAATGAACAAAGAAAATTTCCTTATTTCTTTTATCTGATTATCTTTTAGGAAGACAAAACTACAGTTTATACTTATATAGTGACTTCAATTTTTTGCAGATTCGAGCTCAATTTGCAGCTTGTAAGGCACCATTAATTGGTGATTCTATGTATATGCCAGCTACAATTGCAGAGATGATGAATCCTGGACTTAATCCATTTGGAAAATACAAGAAAGATTTCACTAGTGAAAGTGAAAAAGAAACGGCTGTTATAAATTGGATTGCACAACATGGAAAAGAACCTAGTGTTGCAATTGGCCTTCAAGCTTGTCAAATTTCGTGGGACGACGGTGAACACTTTTACGAAGCTGGTTCACCTTGGTGGAGGTGTTAAAATGCTGGAAGTGTGCTTGAGTTGAGGACATGGCTCAAGTCTGAAGTTACATTTTTATTTGGCCTCAGTTTTGAGTGAGTATCACCATCATTCAAGTTGAGAACAGGATGATTCATTCAGTGTTTACATAAAGACATGTTTTTGCATGCAGATATTCAATAGGGGGAAGAGTTGTCATGTATCATTATATGTTGGTTTCCCCTCTTGCAGAAAGAGTGCAAAACTTCCCTAAGATGGTTGACGAATGCAGTGAGGTTATAGCGCTATGCTGGTTTGAAAAGAGAAACCCAACCAGAAAGGGAAAAAGAAGGAGCTTCACGGGAGGATGGCGTGTGCTGTCACATACTACAGTTGAGCCTTGAACATCCTATTATATTATAATCAACTATAATTTGGTTGTCAGAGGATAGATCATTCGCTAGTCAAAGACCTCTTGCTGAAAATGTATATTTTATTTGGATATTGAGGAATTGATAAAATGTCATAATATTGGAAACTTAGCTAATTACTCACTGCTATTAATGCCTTGAGATCTTGTCAACCCCAAATTGTTTTTCCGACTTTTCCTGTCCATATCCTTATGTCCTTGGTTTATTTGAAATGAGAGGATTAGAAAATAAGGTTCGGAGTTATAATTATTGTTTAGGGCAAGTGTTGGGAGTAACCATAAGTGCCTCCAAAATGATTGGGTTATGCGAGATATGCAATTGGACTAAATTTTGTTTGAATTTCCAATTTGGTAATGTAGAAGTTTCTATTTTGTTGACATTGGTATTGGAGTTTTGAGTGATAGACTATGTATGCTGAATTTGAATGAGATGTTTCTATTTTTGTTCCTTTTTACATGTCATTTTTTATAGTTTAAGATTACACTTTGTCCAATTTACCCTTGGCTACCATTCATTATAATTCAGATTTTCTATAACGTAATCGTTCCTCTTCATTACTTTAGGGTTGTTCTTCCTCTTGAATATTTTCTTGACTTTCATTCTGAGTTTCTTGCACTTCTAAATTTACATCAATACCATCTGTTTTTTGGATGCTAAACACAAACTCATTAACCTGAAGGGTCATCCATCAGGAAACATCACCGCAACTTGGGAAAAAAGGCTAACTTTGACATGTCATGTTCGAACTTTTCAAGCTTCATAACAACTAAAAATGATGCCACAATCTCCAATCAAGGTCACATAGGTTCTTTAATCAAAATGAAACATTATTATGATAACATAAAGGTTAGACGCCATAAACTGTGATGATCCATTTGTAATACAGATGGAAAATTTTTAATCTTCTTTTCTTTCTGGAGGCAGACCACAAGGCTGGATCATTGTCTCCATGAATGTATAGCGTTGTCTTCCAATAGATTCGTTTTCAGCAATGGAAAAGTATGAAAGTAAAGGGTAGCGACCTATGTATGATGCATATGCATGATGCCGAATATTTACTTGCCACTCAAATCCGTTCAAATCAGCTTGAAGATTATCAAATTGTGAACTGAGATCATCTACAATACTACCTACAAATGATAATCACGATAAAATATATAAATGCTTCTAATACGTATTTTTAAATCCGGATTCAAAAATATCAACCAGCGGAAAAAAATTATAAAGGATTTGGATTGCATGGAGTAAGTCGGTTTTTGATTTAAAGTATATTTATTATTTTAAAAATTTAAACATGCAATCTTCTTCTATGTTATAATATTATATAAACAACATATCAATACATAAGTGATAAAATAATCAACTAAGCATCTTTAAGCAGAAAAGTAGAGATTAAAAAAATTATATTATTGTACACTTAAAATATTGAAAACATTTCAACAATTTCAAATTTTAATTTTAATTCTAATTGGAATGTAATGGACCTGCGTAAAAACGTTTTACACATACTATCAATAAAAAGTATTTAATTTTTTCACATCATACTATTAAAGTGAGATGAAGTTGGATGATTTGGCAAAATACATAATTGTTACTGAACTTCAATGTAAAATTATTTTACACTTACAATACATATGAATTTTTCTTTTATAATCGTTTTTTGGGTTTTATAATTTAAAATTGTTGTACAATTCTTTTAATACAATAAAAAAATACCTCTCTATGTGTGTGATCATCATACAGTCCTTCACAATATAAATCTTTTTTAGAGTTGCACGTTGGATTTTCTACAAATAAGACTATGTACTATTTTGTAGTGAGGTAAACACAAATTATTTTCATTATTATAAAGAAAATAAATGATTGAGTGGGGCACGTGCCCCAGTGTGACAAAAGTCCTAGTCTTAAAAAAAAGTGGAGGGGATCTTTATGGCAAAACATGCAAATTCTCATGCATATGAAGTTATATACTTAGTCAAGAAAAAAGGTTAGGAGTGCGTACCACTCGTTGCGTTGTTTTCTTCTTCTATACCAAAATGTTCTTCTACACCATTATGATCATGTGGTTCTTCATTTAAATCAAGTGGTGGTTCTTCATTTAAATCAGGTGGTGGTTCTTGATTTAAATCAAATAGAAAAGCTTTGCGATCCATAGCAAAATTTATTACTTTGTTAATAGAAGTTATTGATGATAGAAAAGTAGACAAGAGAAAATGAAAATGATATTAAAATATGAGATAAAGAATTACAACAAATGATACAAAAAATTTATATAACTATAAAAAACAATAGTTAAGTAGTTATATAAGTTAAACACAATAGTTTGTTAGTTAGTTATACTAGTTAGTAGTTAGTTACTTAAATAACTATTGTATTTAAGTTGTATAATCAAGTAATATTTTTAATAAAATTTTCTCCTAAATTAATATTTAAATTCGATTAATAAGTACAAAACTCTTATTTATAATGAAATTATAAGTGTTCTTAAATGAAGTATAAATTTTAATTTAATTTTTCATTTCAACTATTTTGGTAGTAAACATTTTAAAATTAGAGAAAATAATGGAGGAAAGCTTTTTCATTGTTATTGGAAAACTTCAATTTTTGTAGTGCGCAAAGGGCCAATGCCACCAAATTTTCATAATAAGAAAAAACTCTATTTTCTCAAATAAAATAGACCGTGAAGTTGATGACTATTCCATGTAAATTTTTGCTGCCGATTAATTATAATTTGGAGATGTGAAGATGAAGGAATATTATAGGAACATAAAGAAGGATATATATACCAAAAACAACTCAACAAAATCCAGAATACTCTGCACAAATTTGTAAATTGCTTCGTAATTTTTAAATCAAAAGGAAAACCCAAATACTAATATTATAAAAATTTCAACTGTTTAATATATATGTAGACTTAAGAAACAGTCTGTAAACTTGTGTCAAGTTGCTCATATCTCATCTTTATCTAGGGATTTCAACGTTGAAATTAAAACTCCTGAAACTTGAAAGTTGCACTTCGACCAATATGAAATCTCATTTTCATAATATTTTCTATTTAAAAGCACCTTGGGGTTTGCTTCAGAAATATCCTCTATTAAAAAAAAAACTGATTGAAAGTTATCTACGTGATTTTCAATTTTATATTTCTGACAACTTGGACTTTGATCATAGCCATAAGTGAATATCCTCAACAGCTGTTTGTATTTAACACTACCTTACTTCATTCCAGGACTTTGGAGAAGAGAGAAAAAAGCTAAACTAGAACTCTATTGGAAAATCAATATTTTCAAAGCTTAATTCAATCCTCCTTTGCTTAAGTTCTGCCTACTTCATCATCAAATTTACAATCTCTGGCAAAAATGTTTAGATGGTTATTAATTAGTAGCCAAAGCTATGAAACCTTAAATACGTTTTTGTTATCGTAACCATGCAAGGTTCACAATTAATCTCTGTTACGAGAGTAAATTTAATAAATCAAGGTCCTAAATTCACACTAAACATTCTAACAAAAAACTATTAGTATATTATTAACAATTTGTGCTTTGCTTGATAACCATTAAGTCATTGTGAAGACTGAAATACTCATCATGCCAAGCATTGCTGCAAAAGGGAACAAGCTACTCATCATCCTCTGGGTCAAAATCCCTAATCTTCACATCTGCATCTTCTCCATACTGAATGCAGTTGTCAATTTGACCCAATACATATTGTATACTGTAAATGAGAGAAATCCAACAATAAGTACAAAACAAAAATCACTTTGATTTGTGGTGCTAGGGCAGGACTACAGAAACAGAGGTCATGAAAAGAACGGCAGAGCATCGAAAATACTATGGACTTTAAAGTCGAGTAGTAAAGTCATTCATCATAGTAGTTTACCAAAATATCATTTTGGCTTTTTAAGACCTGGACTTAATTAATTGAAATTACTGTATCTAAAAAACAATTGAATATAACAAGTGCTTTTCAAGATCTGTCATCCTCGATATGAGGAAGCTACATTCATGTCTGAATAAATAGTTAAGAATCCCATGATCAAAACAATATACCCAAAAACGTATTAATCTAATAAAAACTAGGAATTGATCAAAACCTGTTGCATAATCTTACAAAACTGCTTGTAAGATAGAACTATCCAATCCTTATAACTCATAAGCATAACTTAGCCATATTTATAAGCTATGCGGGAACCCAACACTGAACACACCCCCTCACACTCATTTGCTTCACACACATTTGAAGCGTGGAAATGCAAGTGGCCCTATAACAAAGATCTTTAACACCCTCACATGCTCATGATCGGGCATCTCAAGCATGGAGAAATGCAAGTGGCCCAATAACAAATAACTTCACGCCCAAGGGCATGAACAAATATGGGTGGCACAATAACAAATTGAGATCATGATAAGACATACTCAAGCCATATCTCTAAGCTATGTGGGATATCAACACATACTATCGAGGCAATGATGCAGTAACATTTTTTAGACAAACAGCCAAAGTTCTAAACGATAAGGAAATGCAGTTTAGGGAGTCATAGGTGGTTTGGGGGAGTTGGAGTGACAAGGTGGTCATGGGTTCATCTCCTCCCTCTAACAAAATTAACAACTAATTACTATCATTAGCTATTGAAAAAAAAAAACAAGGAAATGCAGCTTCTTGAACTAATAATCCCAAAAGCCCATCATAATACTTTTTATATACCAAAATATTATGAAAGAATGGTAACAAAGACAATCAAATCAGTCATATCTTCTAGTTTTCCTAAAGTATTCAAATTGCAGTTTCATATTTGTTTCAACTAACCTCCTAGAGAAGCGTGTTTTTTTGTGAAATCATGTCTAATGTGTTCGAAAATAACATCTCAAATCTAATGTGTTTATAATAACATCTCAAATCCTGCAACAAGTAGACAACTCATAGCCAAGAGTTTTCCGGTAGCATTGGAAACAATATACAAGCACCACTATTTGAGTTCAACTTAATTTATGCCATGCTTTTTTCATAAATACAATTTATAACAGTTTATACCATTCAATTTCAATATTTCAGCATCAACAACAGCATTACTCAATGTATGATGAACAGTCAACTAGAGCATGAGCATATACCCTATACGATAATAACACTATAACATCATTCAAACCATAAACAGCAAGAAAGGTTGTGCAGTAAAAAGATAGAGGTGTGTACCTTTTTTCTTTCCTCAAGTCCAGTGGTATAAAACTCACCATGCTAAAATTACTCACCTGTTGCAGAAGGAATGAATAAATAAATAAACAAGATAATGCAATTGAAAACAGACACATATTAATCAATATCAAGGAAGCTTCAGAGGTAAGAGAATAATAAAAAAAAAAATGTTATTCCAAAATTGAAGTGATATGGGAATGACTTGGAATGGCCAAATGATGAAATGAAACCACCACTCCATTCAATTGACATTTAAACAAAAATGGGATTTGAAGAGGAGATAAACCAAAGAAACCAAAAGGAAAACTGCTCTTGAAATCAATGATTGGAATTCAATCAACATTCATTCTTTCTAGACATCAACCAAGTATTGTCTTTTTTTTTTCATAATAAGAATCAATTCAAATACTTGATAGACCATTACATATAAAAATCAACTTTAATCGGTCCAAAATAATTTTCTAATGAAGTCATTCTCTGTGTTTCCTAGTATCTTACATTCTACAACATCACAACACTTGTACCACAAAACGGAAAAATGAATAGTTTGCCAGTGAAAACCAGAAAAATGAATGCATGCTTTACAATATTACTGACAGGGGGATATATTCTTAAAATAGTCATACGTTACCCACCAGTTCAATCAAAGACTTGTTTAACTTTGCATACTTAGGAGCCATCCGTTGATTCAATTCAGACAGTAAAAAGGTGGGTTCTGGATCCAAGTATCTATGAGAGAAAAACACATATCATAATCTGAATAAATAAATCAGTGGAAATAAATTAGTGAAATAAATTAAGTGACAGTAATTACTCTTCAAGATCCTTTTTGTTAGTCACAAGGTCCATTTTTGAGAGGATATTAACATGAGGTAGTTCAAGTTGAACCATTGCAGAAAGGGAGGCCATGCATCCACTTATAAATTTGGTCACATCTGTCATGAACTGGAATATTCTAAAATTAGTAGTCAACAAAGATAACAAGACAAGCATAGTGGGAAGTCTAATGGAACGTGAATTAGTCAACAGCTTAAAAGGAAGCATTATTTGAGCAAAAGTTGTAAAACTATCACCAACCTGTGAATCAAGTAAGTACACAACACAGACATTAAAATTTCTCCGTTTCAAATGTTCAACAAAATTTCGAAATACTGGCACATGTGAATAAAGTTCTATCTGACCTGTAAAATATTACAAGGCTAAGTTAATTGATCACATTTTGTCAAGCAAGTTGCACCCAAAAAAATTTGATGCTAAATTTTAATACAATTAACTTTATGATACACAAACTGGCCGTGTAAATACTAAATTTCTTGTTATAAAAGGGAAAATATTAGAATAAGCAGTAGTTTCATTATGCTGCCAATTCTATTTGTGGCCTTGCATACTCATGCGACTGAAATTTATGCATCATAATCACCTCAAAGTCAAAAGAATACGAAGTAAAAATAAATATAGAAATGAGCATGAATACCAGGGCAATCAAAAACCAAGTACTCATCATCTAAATAATTGTCCAGCTCTTCATCAAGCCAATCATCTAGGTTATCTTCAAGGTGTCTAAATATGATTATTAAGGCAACAAAATTTCAACAGTACAAGAAAGTACATATTGCTGTAATTAATTTCATCAAATACAGACAGCATAAGTTTTTTCAGAAAACAAATGAAAAGGATACTCCATGCAGTATACAAGACCACCATTAGGACCTAATCCAAGCTCCTCCATAACATCGTCCAGGGAAATAAGTTCCCTTACATCTGCAAGCATTTCAACCAAATTAGTAAAGCTCAGCAATACAAAAAACCTAAAGTCACAAAATAAGAAGCTACACAAGACGTTCCACTTACCCATAGCAACTGGATAGTCAAAATTTTCAGCAGCAGGATCAAGGTTCACAACATGTATTGATCGCCGTACAGTTACACAGTGTTGGTACAAACTTGAGCAATATGTAGACTAATAGAAGAAGAAAAACATCCAAATTAATAAGTAACTCAACATTTAAATAAAGGAATGAAAGGGAATAGTATTGTAAATGTAAACACAGCAAGTGCATAATGAGCCTGTTTGGAATCACTTATTTGAATTTACCTACTGAAATAAACACTTCCGAGACTATTCCAAATAACTTAGGGAAACAACTTATGACATATTATTTTCAGCTTATTTCCATAAGTTCTGTAGAATGACTTATGACAATAGCTTATATTAAAACAGTTCATTATTTAATATTCTGTTATAGAAAAAGCCTATTCAATATTAGTTATACGATAAACACTCTTAATTAAGATGTTTATCCAAACAGGGCCTATAACAAATAGAATAAATTACCTTGCCACTACCAGCTGGACCTATAACAAGCTGTGCATAACCCATTGTAGCCTTATGAAATTGCAATAAGTTTCCCTCCAAAGTTCTGAAAGTGCAACAGTAATGTAAGCAATACACGAAACCACGATTGCGAAAAACAAATTAACGAAATCAGAGTAGGCCATAAAACACAGGGAGCCAAGACCGATAGAGTAAAAGAAAACCTGAATGTTATTACGTTATTTAAATGCAAAATGGCAAGTTAGGTTATTTTCCAATGAAAAGAAGAGAAAGTTATGGGAATGGAATGAGGAAAAGGGTAAAGAAAATGCGATAAAGAGAAAGATACCGGTGTGGAAGGGATGGAAATTAGGGTTCCTTGTCTTCTCTCACTTCAATTTCTCCTTTCTGGTTTTTGCTTTGCTTTGCTCAACAAAGTGAAGAAAAGAAAGACGGGATTGTGAGCGCGGTCAACCCTGTATTTTTTCGAAACTCCTGTAGGTCTCAAATAATTATGTTATTTTTATTTTCCTACTTATTTATTTGTTTTATGTTATTTATTATTATTTCTTTTCATAAATTCTCCTTAGTGTTACTCATGGCTGGGGCTCAAGCTCAAAATAGATTCTTTAACTTTGGTGTCGGGTAGTTTGAAAATTTTACTGTATTTAGAAGTGAATTGATAATTAAAAGAAATGAATAAAAATTATTTAGATAAAATAAAATAATTAGTTAGAAGGGAGATAGATTAGTAATTAAAATAAATGAATAAAAATTATTTAGATAAAATAAAATGATTAATTAGAAGGGAGATAGATTAGTAATTAAAATAAATGAATAAAAATTATTTATATGAAATAAAATGATTAGTTAAAAGAGAGGTAGATTGATAATTAAAATAAATGAATAAAAATTATTTATATGAAATAAAATGATTAGTTAGAATCGATAGAGAACAAAATTAATAAAGGTAGATAATTTCAGTCTTGCTCGTGCCATTCTCTCATTTGCTTTCATGCTTTTTTTATTTTGCAAAATATTTATTGTGGTCCTTTAAATTATACAAAAAATAATATATTTAATTTTTATTTTTTTGTAACAAATAAGTTCTTTATCTTTTTTCTTATATTAATTTATCATTTATGTTTGTAAATGTTTAAATTGATAATCTAAATTTAAAATCAGAAAAATAAAAAATAAAAATTCTCTCAATTTTTTTCAGTACACTCATGTAATTATTAAGGTGTTTTGATTACATTAATCACAGTAACATAAATCTTCAATTAATTTTTAGAAAAATAATTGAACAAAAAAAAATTGACCGAGATATATATTAGGATTATTAAAATTAAATGTGAGATTATCTTAATTCAAATCATGAAAATATATGAAAATTATTATTTTGTTATTTATATGATCCATAACAAAATTCATAGTAAAATTTTAAAAATCTCTAAATAAAAATAATTGAAATGAGGTTATGTCTAAAAATAGTAATGTTTACAAACATAAATAATTACTTGATACAATAACAATCTTAAATGATCAATCTAATATTTTCATGTAACTTAAAAGATTATACGATGAAATTTGTCTTTTAAAAAATTTAGTAAGAGAGATCTGCAAAGGGATGATCTTAAAATCATTGAATATTTATCCAAGAATTTATGTTTGTCTTTTATCTCTCTCTAATAGCATTAGCTGGTATCAAACCACATTTTATATCTTCGAATATTTGTAATTGCAAATAGAGTATTCTCTATTGCGAAGAAGAAAATTTTGTAGGGAAGAATCCCTCGTATTCTATATCATCTTTGGTAATAAAAATGTTATTTTTTAAGAATTCAACTTAACTTTTTACTTATTGATTTATCAATAATTGATATTATCTATACATTCATGATTGGTTACTCTTTCTTCGCATGAGAATGCTAGTCATGTCTTTTTGAGTTCAATGTAAATTTTGATATTCTACTTTAGTCACACTATATTCCATTTGAACCACTTTTCTCACTCAAGCCTCTTGGTTTTCCTTCTATATAATCAAATCACATTTGATAATCTATGTGTTTTATGGTGGCATTGTCAAAATTAATCCAACCCAGATTAAACACAATTTTATCAAAAACCTAGATGTTTAATCAATTTGAATCAAAATTAATTTTCCGAATTATATTTTTTCCAAATCAAATCCGTTGATAATCACATTTGTTAAACACTCATGGGACTCACCTCTATACACAACGTCATCTTCTCAATACGAGTTACTCGATTCTCTCCTATGTACATTTGTTATTTTTTTGTCATAAGTGTACATTTGTTCTTAGTTTCAGCTTTTCTTGTTACATTCATCCACCACAAACAATCTCATTTATGCAATTCCTAATGATTTTTACTCTTATTTATTACAAGTAGTTATTTGGAAAAATGTCATTCTAAAATCTTTTTTATGAGTTTATCAATGTTTTAGTATTTAGCTTATAGTTGGTTGAATGAATTGAAATAAAAGAATGTAGTATGATTGAATGGATACTAATAAGCTATAATGCAGCACAACTGAAACGTGAATGGAAAATAATCATCACAATTGGGGTCAGGAAATTTTACTCGACATATTGGGACTGAAAAGGAAGATACAAGCTCTATATATGATATGTATGTATCAATATGTTTTAACTTTTTGGTTGTTTGTGACTCACTATTGTGAAAGTAAAGCTAGAAAATACTTGTGAGTTGATGCTTCAAATTGGTTTCCTCAACGATGAATGAGGATTCTTAAACAACCAAACTAAATTAGAGGAAATAATGGCATTATTGAAACAGTTTGATGCTTTGATTAGTAACTTTCCTTTTTGCATTTTTTACTGAGAAAGTTCATCCTTGCTTTCTTTGAAATTAAGATAAGTCAATGCTTTTGTAGTTGCCAAAAGCTTCAATCAAGAAGATGGATATGCAAGCACAGAGCTGAAAGTCCTGATACATCTTCATCATCTTAACTTGGTACTAATACTTTAAAACTTGAAGCATTTATTACCATTAATTTTGTCGGCAAATGTTAGAAATTAGTGGTTATATTAGTTTTTCATGTTTGATAGGCAAAATTAATTTTTAGTAATTTCAATAATTATAATTCTAAAATACACATATTGGACACTTATACAATATGGACATGGCATTAAAATTTATTGAGTATTGATTTTCTCACATTTCCTTAGCTTGTGTAAAATTATATTTGAAATGTTCATCTCTGTTGAGTATGTCCAAGGCTAATGCCTGTCCGAGCCTTATGTTCTACAATGAAGTTTTTGTACCAAAATGCAGACACTCTTGGTGTTCTATTAAGTGTTGCAAAGTCCACATGATGAAGTCCAAACCTTATACTGTATCCATGATTCCACTCAAAGTTATCTAGAAGGGACCACAGAAAGTACCCTCTCACATCTGCTCCTTTCCTGTTCACAGAACAAGTAACAATTATTTTTATATTTGTGAACCAAAAAACAGGTGACCATGCAAACTTAAGTGTATTTTTGTAAACTTTCTTTGATCCATTTTTGTTTATATTATGAGATAGAGGAAGTACCTTATTGCTGTTGCTAGAGAATCCAAGTATCCACTCAAATATTCCACTCTTTTGACATCGTTCAATACATCTTTACTTGTTGGGTAGGAATTCTCAGTCATCCCAAATCCTATGTAGGACAAATAAAGTCTCATATTTAAGGGCATCAATAATGGGATAACACAATTTTAGGAGAAGACTAAATTAAGGTTTATTACCACTCACCATTTTCTGTGATGAACATTGGTATGTTGTTGTACCTGTCTTTTATGTAAGTCACTATTTTTTCCATTCCTTGTGGGTGAACATACAACCATGCAAGTGCAGTCTACATGCATTATTTGAAACCATTTAATTAATTAAATATATGGTTTACCAAAGTTGAACTTGTTATTTTGTGAAACAATATTTAAAGTAATTAAAGGTATGAAATTTAATACCGGTTCTCCAATGTTGAGGCCATTCATTTGTGGAGATGTTAGAGCAAATCCCTCAGTCTTTGAAGACCCTTTTCCTTGTTCACATGTAGAGAATATGCAGTCTTTTACATAATAACTAGTATAGTGATTTATTCCAATGAAATCTAATCCACTCTTAAGTTTTCCCAAATCATATTTGGAAAACGGTAATAGATCAGCTCCTAATATATCATGCATTTCTTTTGGATACTTCCCTAGTATAATTGGGTCCAAAAACCTGCATTTCTCCATAAGAGACATAGTCACAAGCTTAATTTGAATATTGTGGGAGGCCATAAAAAATAACTCATCAAATTAACAAAAGAGAAAGCCTTTACCAGTTCATGTTAAATGATTGAGCTCTCTCAGCAGCTAACTTGTCTTCTGATGAGTTGCTAAATGGTTCATACCATACAGCATTCATAACAATTCCAATTTTTCCTCCCTGATTTTTCTGATATTTGAGCAGTATAGTGCATTAGTTAAATAATATATGGACATCCCTAGTGCTTTCTCAAAAGTAGAGAAGGGTGTGTCATTTAAGAATAATCTAGTGCAATTACAGAACAATAACAAAATTACAAAAATGAATTATGAAGTTAAGGTGTAATCATGTAAGAAAAATGTAATTTACTACTAAGTAACAACTAAACAAATATAAATAATCTCACTTGATACTTGTTTCTGTACACATCAACAGCAGACACATGGGATAAGATGAGGTTAGAGGCAGCAATCAAAGGTTCTCTCTCTGAATCTCCATAGCTGCAATTGCCAAATGAACCTGAGCAATGAGATGGTGGATATACACCTGTTCTATAACCACAAATAACAGCAACATTGGGTTCATTAAATGTCACCCAATGTTTCACCCTGTCTCCAAAGTACTTGAAGCATATGTCTGCATAATACCTAAATTCCTCCCTGAAAAAATAATTACTTTTAAAGTTATAAGTTATGTTAATGAATAATTGTAATTTATTGACAACTATCAAATTTTTTACACTAAACAATTAACCACTATATTATTTAGTTATGTCTTGGCTCTTAGTTGCTGATAGTTACATGTACTTACTGAATTTTAGGACTAAGCCAACCTTCATATCTATCTTCAAGTTCTTGAGGAATGTCATAATGTGTTATTGTGACAAAAGGTTCTATTCCTGAAACCAATAACAATCAAAAAGTTTTAAAAATGAAATGATTCACCTGTAAAATATTGCTTATTTTCGGATGACATTTAGAATATAAAAAATATTGAAACTCTTTTTTGTTGTCACATAATCGTTGGATCTGAGTGTATTTAAATCTAAATTAAATTGTATGTATTTGAAACAGTTTATGTCAATTTTCTCTGGATTCAATAAAAAAACTGAATGCAATTGATACAAATTCTAGTGTATGTAGTCTTTTGATATATTAATAAACAAATTTATTACGGATATTAATCTCATTTTGAATCTCAATTTATTACGACAAATCTCAATTCATTATAACACTTCGATACCTAAATTTAATGCAGTTAACCACTTTTTTTTGTGTGCCTACTTTAACCATTTATTTTTCTTTAGAACTTGAATCTTAAATTATTTTGAATTTCATATATAATATTTAATTTTTTTGACCAAAAGTTCATCTATACACACATACGTGGAGTAACTAAAAAGAATCTAAGTTCAAAATAAAATGACCTCTATTGACAAGTGCATCAATTAACCGGTTATAGTAATCGATGCCACCCCGGTTCACATGGCCAAATCTACCTTCTGGAATAAATTTGAAAGACAAAAGTTAGACAAGGTATAAAAATTTAATGCGATTTGTTAACTTATTTTATTTTATTTTTTTATATAAAAAAATACTTGCTTGGTAGAATTCTAGCCCATGATAATGAAAAACGATAGCTGTTGACTCCAATAGATTCCATTAGGTCCACATCTTCCTGTTTTTCAATTTCCATTACAAAAGTAAATGATAATTAGCGTTCATGACTGAAAGAGAAAGGTTAATAATCCATTTTGATGCTGGATTTAAAAAACAAAAACAGAAATTATTATTTCATATACAATTAAAGTCATAAACCGATAAAAAGAAAGTATTTCATTCATCTCATAATAGTCAACTTGTTTAATCGTTTTACTTAAATTTAAAAAAATTATAAATAAATAAAAAATTATTTTGAGACAAGTTTTTGTATAAATATATTAATTATTGTGGATAAAAAAAAAGCATGAATATCATATCATACGATTACGAGGACGGTGCAGAAAGAATGATTTGCGGTGGATGGAGACAGACACAATTAGTCGCAGGTGGGGTACTTTTAGCTGGACAGTATCCTGTTCGTGAAAATTACACGAACGGCATTATAAAAAATAATTTTTTGAAGTTATGATAAATTTATGATAACAAAGTAAAAATATAAAAAAGTTATGTAACAAAGTTTTAGGTCTCAAAAAAGTAATGATAACAAACTCTAAATATAAAAAAGTAAAAATCTTATATTATAAAAAATAATTTTCAGAAGTTAGTAATATAACATTTGTATTTTTAAATATTTAACAAAATATCCTTGTTCTTGGCATTTTCCAAAAAAAAATATATTTTTGTACCTCATAACGATGGTAATGATCAACAGCAACATCCCCGTTAGTTCCATCTATTATGGTTCCTGAAATGTAACTAACTATACATGAGACTGAATAGTGAATATATATGAACTAATTAAGGAACATTTTTCAATCGGGCATTCGTATAGTAGTTTATGAATAAATATTAACCTGGCTTATGAGTAAACACATCCCAGTTACTTAGTCCCTTGCCATCACTCAAGAATGCTCCTTCATACTAAAAATAAACTAGTCAAGGTAACTTCTCAACATAAGTGTAGTATACAAATTTTAGAAACATTGAAATTAAAAATAAAAAAATAAAAAATAAATAAAAAGTGTCTTAATTCATATTGGTATACTAATTTGTTATTTCTTAAAATTAGAAGCAAACGAGGATGTTGCTAAAGTAACCTGATAGGAAGAAGATGCAGTTCCAAAGAGGAAGTTGTGTGGAAACGAGGATGGAGTAATATTATGTTCTAGGGACACAAAACCACACGATCCCATGAAATTTGAGAAGAGAAAAGTTAGTACAAAGAGGGCAATATTGAGGAGTGGGAGTAGAAGCTCCATGTTGTGTGTGAGTGTGTGAGTAAGACCTCATAATATAACAGCACTTCATAAGCTGGAAACGTCGACATCAGCAATGCAATATCCAAGTGGGATTCACTGTTGACACTTGATTTTTTTGTTAGGTTGAAGGAAAATTTTCAATCACCGCAACGAGAAGTTACAAATAGTTGAGTTAGACGCACGTCTCATACTATCTATCCTGTCGCAGAGTTCTAAACAAGTGTTTAATTAGTCACAACAAATAACAATGATAACTAGTAATTCAAGAATCCGTGGATTCTGACATGTCGTGTATTATTTATATGGTTGGACGTTTTTGGCGTTAATTATATGAGGTTCCTATTATTCAAATTAATATTATTATAAGTTAACACAATTATATATGATAAATTATTGGATAGACATTTACATATAATACATGAGACTTAAGCACATTCAATTAAAAAGTGACATGTTATTAAAAACAAAATAATTGAAGAGCTAATTTATTTGCCTAAAACTTTTTTGTCGGAATAAAGAGTAAATTGTATTGAAAAAGATATATGTTTTAACTAAATTTATTTTATCTCACTTGTTCAAAATGTCGTAAACCATGATCCATAGCCATGGACGATGAAAATGAAAAAAACAAAAAAAAACGCACAAAACTCACCATCCAACAAAATGCACATTAATGTGAAATTTTGTATGCAGAAAAAAATATTAAAATTTCCAATGAAAAAGACAAAAAAAATTCTTAACAGTTGTAAGGACCTGATAGTTGTGCATAATAAGCTATTGATATTTAAATTCGGGTCAACTTTTTTATTTATTTGTTTAAATTAATTTTAAAAAGATAGTTTTTTTAAACTTGCAAATGTCGTGTTTAATTAAATATTTTAGTTACACTTTATAAATAGCAAGCACGTTATGTTACTAATTTGATTTTGGTTCGGGTGGAAATTTTTTTCTCTCTTTATTAGTTTCATGACGTTCACCATATCTTATGAGACAAAATGTAACTCTTATGACACATCAAGCTTATAATTCAATAGTCTATTCTTCTAAAGCTCTTGTTACATAAAAGCAACGGAAAACTCATTTACACTTATAAAAACGAAATTACATAGAAAGTGACCTCAGAGAAAATTCCTATTAACAATATCTCTAATTAACATCATAATCCTGATCAATGACAACATAATACACTCTCTAATTAACATCATAGTACTAATCACAGTCTAACAACATAATAGTACCCTTAGAACTCAAACCATGACATGAGTCATCATTCCCTTGTGTTCCATAACAGCTTCAAACACAACCTCACTGTTTAGCCTGCCAATCAACATAAAAGCTGTTAATTAATTGCACCCTTCCTATATTTTTTCAAACAAGAGGTTATCTATATATATATATAAAATAAATAAAAAATAAAAAACAGAATTCACCTGTGAATAGATGAAGGTGCCAAGAATTGCAATGGCGGCTCCAAGAGCATTGATAGGTTGAAGTGGAGTGTGAAAAATAAGGATTGAAGAGACTATTACTGAAATTCTCTTCATTGTGTTTCCTATACTAAATGTTAAGGGTGAAATCTGATCAAGAGACATGTATGATACTTGATTATACAAATGATAGAACACACTCTGAGCAACCACCCACCTGAAAGCATCAAAATCCAAACATTAAT
Source organism: Cicer judaicum (assembly GCA_037974835.1). Classification (NCBI taxonomy): domain Eukaryota; kingdom Viridiplantae; phylum Streptophyta; class Magnoliopsida; order Fabales; family Fabaceae; genus Cicer; species Cicer judaicum. The sequence continues at coordinate 10,063,835 of JBBPBS010001075.1, read as the reverse complement.
ATAATTTAGTATCCTATGAAACACTCAAATAGACACAGTCATCAAATATGACACGCTAAAACTAACACGTCAATACTGATAATATAATAATTTTTTTTAAAAAAAAAGTGATTAACTATAATCACGGGTTTTAGTGTTGTGTCAGATCCTAGACGCAGTCTTTGATTTGCAGAATGTTGTGCTTACTTACCATACAAAATTGGGACCAATTTGAGACACAGCTGTTTGCCAGCCTACAGCCCAAACTTTGGGACCTTCCACAGCAATGGCAAAAGGTGTGAGAATTAATAGAGACATCATTGAGAGACAAGCATAATAGTTCATTCCACTGACACTCTTTCCCTTCATTCCTTTCTTTGAGAATATATTCCTGAACACAAATGCCAAATTTGATATCATAGCCCCCATAAATCCTGAAACATCAATTGATATACTTAGAGTATTGAATTTGAACTACCAAAAATGTCAAAATCTCAACTTCATTTTTTGGTGAATAATTGTCTGTGATGTTTTTACCAATCATATTGAAATTGAGCTCAGTGACAGCAGCTAGTGCACAACCACCAATTATTGGCAACAATGAGAAGTAAACTGGCATAGGGAATGGTTCTCCAAGCAAGAATCTTGAAACTAGGACACTGAAAGCTGGTTCTCCACTCTTGATGATGTGAGTGAATGAAACTGCTACTTTTGACATGCTCACAGTTGCAGCAACATGCCCAATTGTGTGTGCCATCGCAACCTACAAATTTCAAATTTCTGAGGTGAATACTAGTAAATCAAGGTTACCATACTTCAAAGTCCAAACTCACTTATGATGTGAAAATCTATGAAACACGTACACATTACATACACACCCAACATGACACTAACACGTAGACACTATTAACTAATAATTGTTAAAGAAATAGAAGTAATTGAATGTTAAGTGTCATGTCAAACAGTGGCATGTGTCTGACACTTGGGGCACTTTCAATTTGAAGTGTCGAGACTACTGAAAAGTGAAAACAATTGTTAGAATCAAAAGGAAATGTGGTGAGTTTCTCACAGGAAAAAGGGCCTTCCAGAAATCCAAATCAACTTTTGGGGAATCAGCAACCCTAGTGACCCATGAAATTAACATAATGAGAGAACCAGCAGCTAAGGACAGAGTGGAAGTAAGCCAAGGATAAGGAAAAGCATTCAAAACTTTCTTGTTGTATATGTTGAAAACAACATTCAAAGCCCACCAAGTAGCAAAATACAATCCAATCTTGAGTCTTTGAGCTTCTTCTTCACTAGGAAGCTCAATGTTAATCTCAAGTGGCCTTGATCTATCAGCCTCATAGGCTTGACACAAAGTCACATTCTTTCTATTGGGTTTTGTCAATAATGCAAAATTCTCAGGGGATGAAAGGTAGAGAGGTTTATTTGAAGAGAGTAGAGAAAGACACATGTTTTGTTCAACACTATGAATGGTTGGTAGAATTGAGAGTTGTGGCCTTTGAAGAGGAAGCTTTGTGAGTGATGATGTTGTGCATTTGATTGAAGAGATCATGATTCTTGGTTTATATGAATGTGTTGTAGTGTAACAAAATGAACGAATGAACAATAATATGTTGTTAAAATTGATGTGTTTTGTAATTAGCAGTTGATGCCTTGATGGGTTGGTTTGAAACTTAGGACATAATATATATATATATATATAGGTGGAATGAGAATTGACCTGATTTGCAACAATTCACAACTAACCGCGTAGATTTTAACTTCCGAAAAAATAAAACTTAACTACTACAAGACAAGACAAAGTTTCAACATGGCATTCATCCGTCAACACTTGCTCTTGATCATTTGCCAGCGAAATTCAACTATGTATAATAATTCTTTTTTATCTCATGAGGTATACAATAAATTCTATTATATCTAATTCAGTTTAAGTTTGAATTTAAAATAATACGTTAAATTTATCGCTACAAAATATTTATTAATTGAGTTAAAATTTAAATTTTAAATTATGTATAATAAGTGGATTATAATGTGTCCAAGTTTATTTATTTGTTTGATTTAATTTGTCTAAATTTATTTTTTATTGTTTGGGTGAAAGAAAAGAAGAAGAAAAATGTTTTTTTATTAATTCTTTTACGCAAAAAAGTATATATACTTTTCAATAAAAATTAAATTTAGATTTTTTTTCATTAAAAATTCAATTTAGATTTAGGGTGATTTGATATGGCACAAAAAATCTAAAACATGTGATGAAAAATTAAAGAATCAATACACGTTGGATATCAATATAAAAATGAAATCAAACATTATTGAGTAACTATATGCAGTAAACTTCACGTGAAAGTTCTTTGATAACCCCTAATTTTGTAATATCCACGCACACTTCGTTCCTTCACTCATTAGCTTTGAGTCCATCTCAAATATAAGAGCATCTCCGGTAGAAAATGTATTAGCTAATAAGAAATGCAACTTGTTAGCTAATATTTAACAATTGTTGCTATTGGGAGGAGTAGCTAGGAGAAATATTTGTATATATACATGTATCTTGGATTGAAGTAATTGAAATTTAATTATATAAAATTAATAGTGGGATACGTGTAATAAATTTTTAGAGGCAATAGAGTGAAGTTGTTGAATTATTAAATACTACAGTAACATTGAAATAATATAAATAAGTGTGATAAATAAATCATAATGAAATTGAATAGATTTCATTATGATTTATATCGTTCCTTCTAAAAATCGAAATTGAGAATTTCATTTCATATCAATTCATTCCATCACATTATATCAAATCAGACATAGCCTAACTATTCTCACCATCTAGTATATGACCATTATGGCAGTCCGATCCACCGTAGATATTGTCTTTGCATATCCCATCAATTTGTCTAAAGTTTTTATTTTCTTTGGTTTTCTATACATCGGATTTTAACGGCAACAAATAAATGGCTGATTTAATTTAACTTTTCATTTTGTGTTACTCTTAAACATACTTTGGACCCCACAAGAATTGTCTCTGAGAGCATGATTAGAATTGGTACTACAATAATTCTGCTCAACATGTAGATCTCGCTCATTCTGAACCGCTAAATCTTCTTGCTTGAAAAAACGACAAACCTCAAGAGTACACCAAGGTAATGTAAAGGGTGGAAAGAAAAATCTCAACCATCGAGAAAGACAGAGACACCTCCTGTTGCTGCTCGTGTTTAATCACATCACATTAGTTAATTGACGATGCTCGTTTTTTTTATATTAAAATTATTCTCTTTTGATTTTCTAAGGTATATGTGTCTGTACTCTCTCTCCAGCCAGGTTTTGATCTATTCAACAAAAAGACGCTTGTCAAAATTTATAATTACAGAAAAATACTATTATTTTTTATTATAAATGAAATCTCTTAAGCAATTTTATTAATATATATATATATATATATATATAATTAAAAGGAATTAAAATATTTACAAACATAAAATAATTACCACATTATTGTATAAATGAAAAATTGACGTGATAAAGGTCCAATTAAGTAGTTCGTCCAATTAATTAGAGTTTTGGAAGCAAGCTGGAATTGCACAAGAGTAATTTTGAGTTTGGTTTGTGAGTTCACTATGACCGTTCATTGGTACTACGAGTGGACCTTCTAGTTCATGCTTGGTTGGGTCCTTACCGTACAAAGTATTGCATTTCACTGTCATTGAGGTTTTCCTTTTTCCATTTTTCTAATACTTATTTTTTGCCAACACAATTGTCAATTTTCCATCCTATTACAGTTAGAGGTGTTGCATTGTTCTGATTTAAAAATTAAAATTTTTGTGGTTTAGTTTGATTTAGATGTAACTAAAAAAAATAAATTTAATTTGATTTAAATTAATGCGATTTAAATTAAATTGGTTTTTGATTTTTTAATTATAATTTATAATATATCATTTTAATAATAATAGTATAAAATTATATTAATGTAATAAATTTAAAACAAAATAGTATATATAATATATTAAAACTTAATATTACAAAATAACACAAATTGATTATGATTGAATTAACAAAAATATATCAACTTAAAAATTAAATATTATTAAAAGTTAATTAAAATTAATAAATAATAATTTAATGTAATATTTTATATTAATAAAAAAATAAGTATTAACAATTATAAAAATAGTTTGGTTCCATTTTTAAAAATAAATCTTAAATTTGATCCATAGTTATCACAAAAGAAAATCCAAATTTATTTAATAATATTTAATTTTTTGGCTTAATTGCACTTTTGGTCCCCTTATAGGTGAAAATTGATAGTAGTCCCCCCATTTTGTTTGTCCCCAGTTTTAGTCCCTAAACAGAATTTGATGTCAAATCATGATGATTTGTCATTTTTTAATGACGTGTCAATATATATAGCTGACGTGGCAGATGCTTACGTGGAATAAACTTATTATTATATTATTTTTTATTAAAAAATATAATTTTTATTTTCAAAATCATTTTAATAATTATAAAATATTTTTAAAAACATAATTAAATTATTAATAATATATTAAATTAAAATATATCTGCAAAATACTAAGAAGCCTAACAATAATCAAACATCTAGGTTGTCCAATTATGATTGTTTAATACTACTCTTCTGCATCGTAGACATCTCAAACATCTTGGTTTTAATTTATTGATATGATGGCACCAGGAAAACAAAAATGGCAAACATCTTGCATTGTAAATTTTCATTGAAGTAGTTGAAATTCGTTGAAAAATAGAAATCATGCACATATGGTAATGATTAAAAACTAAGGCCCGCTGCCGGATTTGTTCCTGAAGTTTTTCTGTGTAAAGAATATGCTTTTTAAGAATTAATAGTAAATCAGTCAAAGAAGGTTTTGAATCTTATGGCTTAAATCACAAATAACTGTTTTCGGGCTTTTATTTGGATTGCTGATATTTTCCAGAATTTAAAAAAAAAAAAAAACCATTGTTAGGTTTTAATTTGCTATGGTATATTTATCGTCAGGGATTTCGAAAAATACATCCTGAGCGGTGGGAGTTTGCTAATGACGAATTATAAAAGATCAAAAGCATCTTCTCAAGAATATACACCGCAGGAAACCTATACACAGTCATAGTCATCCTCCAGGTTCTGTTGCAGATCCAGAAAGGGCAGCATTTGAAGAAGAAATAGAGAAACTTTCACGCCAGAAAAATTCTCTTGAATCCAATCTATTTAACTACAAACAGAATCAGTCAAAAATCGGAATCAGAAACAGAAACAGAAACAGATGATGATGAAGAAAACAGACAAATCGGAATCAGAAATCTTTTATAATTATCAGAAAACAGACAAATCGGAATCAGAAACAGATGATGATGAAAAAAACGATTTGGATTCAAAGATTTGGGACTTTAGAGTTCAAAGATTTGGGGCTTTTGATTTGGATTCAAAGACATGTTCATATGATTTGGTTGATTTGGTGATTTGAATGATTTGGAGCTTTTGATTATTATTAGGATTCTTAGGGTTCTGTAGATGCATTTTAATTTAATATATTATTAATAATTCAATTATGTTTTTAAAAATATTTTATAATTATTAAAATGATTTTTGAAAATAAAAATTATATTTTTTAATCAAAAATAATATAATAATAAGTTTATTCCACGTAAGCATATGTCACCTCAGCTATATATTGACACGTCATTAAAAAATGACAAATCATCATGATTTGGCATCAAATTCTGTTTAGGGGACTAAAACTAGGGACAAACAAAATGAGGGGACTACTATCAATTTTCACATATAATAGGGGGACCAAAAGTGCAATTAAGCCGAATTTTTTTTATTGATTTGGATACGAACTTTCGTAACTACAATAATATACTAACAAAATATTTGTATAATCTTATAGATCCATTGTGCGTAAATTGAAAAATGTGACTTAATTCAAACATGTATTAGTTTGTTAGAAATAATTTCATAGTGTAATATACATAATATTTGAAGTTTCATATTTAAAGAATATTAAATATTTGTTGAGATTAAGATCTAATTAAAATATTAATTGATGAAATTCATAGAGCAAAAGGTAGGTTAGTGTAGCTTCGTAATAGTACTTCTAATTAATTTAGATGAAAGAAAATACTACATACATTCAAATTAAAGAGTATCTTACAATATTTAAAGAACAATTGCTTAAACAGAAAATAATCACTTCATTCTAAAGTCTATAATTCAGAAGAAGAAAAAAACATAGAACAAGTAAGGTTATGATCCTAATTTTGGGGTTGATGTCTCTAGTTTGTTTTCATTAATGAGTGATTAAAGGGAAACATTATAGTTGATATCTCGAATAGATAAATTGTGATGACAAAAATGTTCTCATTAAATTCAAGAAAAATCACCCTAAAATGAAATTATTTTAAGAGATACACTACAATACAAGGAGATACACATGTTGTTAGAAGATATGCAAGATATACAATAATTAATAGTAATATGCATTTTTTTTTAACTATTTGACACATGAGTGATAAAATTTTAAATAATTGATAAGTGACAAACTTGTATCATATGCAAGAAACTAGAACATGACAGAAAAGGCTCCAATTATATTGATATCCTTTTTGTATATTAAACACTCTAAAATAGTCAATCAAACATACACAATTAAACGTTAGAATCTAAAATTTTGATATTAGAGTTTTTGTGATTTTAGAAGTCAAATTTTTAGATTCGAATATGATTTCTAAAAATATTAAGACCGTTTTGATCACATGCATAGATTATGATTAGGGATGGCAATGGGTAGGGTTTGGGTAGGGTACTATAGTACCCGTACCCATACCCGCAGTTTAAAAAAATACCCATACTCGTGTCCGTACCCTCTTGGATATCAACTTTAATACCCGTACCCTTACCCTCTAGGCATCTAAGTGCCCGTACCCATGCCCATTACCCACACTTTAACTAAAATAGATCGACAAATAAATATTATTTTGTGATTAAATTTAAAAATTATTCAAATATACAAAATTGAGTTGTCAAATAAATATATAATTATTACTTTATGCGACAACTCTATTTTATTAAATGTTATTATGATCTTCGTTTTGTATTTGTTTTCTTTACCGAAGAAACTAGTAACATATAATAAAATATTATTCTCAAATAAATAATAATTATATCTTTACTTGATAACTTTATATTATTAGATTTTATTATTATCTTTCTTTTGAAGTTATACTCGCAACAAAAATGACCTTAAACCCCGAACTCTAAACCCTAAATAATATACTTAAACCTTGAACCCTAAACTCTTAATATCAAATCCTGTACACTAACACACTAATTGTTATGAAGTAAAACTATAAAATGAAGATAGTAACAACATTTAAAAAAATATAGTTGTCAAAGAAAGTACTAATTACATAATAATTATTAGACAACACTATTTTACTAAATGTTATTATTATCTTCATATAGTAGTTACAATTCGTAATGAAGATAACCCTAAATATTTAACCCCGAACCGTAAATCCTAAATACTAAACCATAAACTCTAAATCCTAAACTTAAACCGTAAACCGTAACCCCTAAACTCTTTACCCTGAATCTTGAACCCTAAACTCTAAACCCTTATCCCTAAACATGATTTCTTAAACCCTAAACATTACTTTTTAAATCCTAAACACCCTAACAAACTAAACTCTAATAAAATAGAGTTGTCAAACAAAGATGTAATTATTACTTTATTTGACAACTATATTTTATTATAGTAAAATAAAAAGAGAGATTAAGTAACTGTTACGTTTGTTCTAGTAAAATAAAAATAATAATAGTAATACATAAAATAAATAAGGGGACCTTTATTAGTTTTCTTATTTTAGGGATAACAATGGGTAGGGTTTGGGTAAGGTATGAAGTTGCAACTCTTATGACAATATTATATGAGATCAGTAAAAATAATTTATAAGAAGTTGCAAGTATAATTATAAAGACACGATTAATAAAATATAACTCTTAATTATGAAGACACAATTATTTAACTATTCATCGTAAACAAATTCTTAAAAAGTTTGCAAATGTTTATCTTTTAATTTGATTATAAATATTGTAATGGTCCAATGATATTAAAACATAAAGGAAAACAATTAATTAAACTAAATACTAATATAATAAATAAATAAATAATATATTTATATAAGTGCGGGTGCGGGTGCGGGTGCGGGGTGGGTACTATAGTACCCGTACCCACACCCATACCGGTTTAATTTTGCGGGTAATTACACGTCCCCGTGCCCATACCCGTTATGCGGATTTTTACCCTATCCATTGTGGGTTTTTTTTGCGGGTACCCACTGAGTCTGGATCTAATTGCCATCCCTAATTATGATTAATATATTCGATCTTTTTTCAAAATTTTATCTAAATGATATTGAAGAGTTAAAACTAGCTTAGCAATTAAGTGCAGAAAATGAAAATGTTTGGGTGCAAATTTGAGGGTTAGGTACAATTGTGGTGTTCTTAGGAGTCCATGTGTGAAGAATAGAAGTGCGTTAGTATCATATTTGGAAAACCATCTGTTGTGAGCGTGAAATGATTTGGATTAGAATGTTCAATGGGTCATTAGCGATGGTACTTACGCAAAGTTTTGGAGGGATAAATGTATTGGAAGATTAGAAGATTCAACAAATTAATGTATTCCTCAAGGTGAGTTTAATTTAATTGCACTTTTATCACGATTGGAATTGGACCAAAATTTATAGATTTGTGTCTTCTAATGCGTGGGTCAGATGAAGCAGATTGGGCCTCTCACAAATAGGCCTGTATCAGTTTGGGCATGTTGCCTCTTTTTCATTATAAATAGTGGATTTGTATATTCCCTTTACATAATACAACAAAACCGTTGGATGAAAGTAAAAAAAAAAAAAGACTTGAGAATTAATATTCAAGGAATCATAACAAAAACTTATAATATTTATATAAAATTAGATATTTACTTCGGTTTCTTGAATAAGTGGAGTGTAAACACTATAATCTTGTTTGTGTCGAAATAACATGCATATTAAACTCTTTTTTGTTAGTAATTATATAAATTAAATTGACTAGTAAAAGATATATTTAAAAACTATTGAAAAATACATTTAAAAAAATAACTAAAAAAATATATTAATAAAATATATATTTAATTACTTTTTATATAAAAATTATTTATTATAAATTAATTATAAACTACAAAATAATTGATTATGTATAACTCAAATCAACTTATAAAATTTGGAGGGACCAAAGCACCTATCCAACTCCCTCTGTCTTTGATCCAACATAGTATGCAGATCTACAAGGGATCCAAACATCTCAAACTCCATAAAAACAGGTGATAATCTGTTTCATGATGCTCTAAGGTGAAGCCACCAGAGCCGATGAAGCGTATCTGCATCCAACCCTACTCCAATGACCTCTAATTGGTGAGGGCTTCAATTTATTTATTTATAATATATAAAATAACATTAATTTGAGTATTTTTTACTTTATTTAATTTGTTAAAAATATAATATCTTGAAATAATTTTTAATTATTAAAGTTGAACTTTATTTTAAATGGGGGTCTAATTATTAAAATTAGACCAAGGTCTCAAAAATATTAAATATCATGATAGTAGGATTATATTAAATTTTTTTTTTACTAAAAATAAATATATTCATTCATTCAAATCGATAAAATACATAAATACAATATAAAACAATAATTTAGCACAAAACTACAACATGTCTAGGACTACGACAAAAACTTCAAGTATCTGAAGTATCTACATATTTAAATTTGTAATGTTGATAACGCAAAAATATTAAAATTTATAATAAATTAAAATTACTATGTCAATTTGAATACTTGATCAAATGAGTATTAATTAAAATAAAAAATATCACATTAAATAATGTCATACTTAGACGATGACAAATATTAAAAAAAACCCTACATTTGAATCCACTTATTTATATCTATTTAGTTATAATGAAATTGACTAAACTTAAAACTGCTGCAAAAATATGGCCAGTCATCATTTTCATTTTGATTATCAAGCACTGTTTTCCCTTTTATATGATGCAGCATAAGTCAAGATCTCATTTTCGAAGACATGCATTCGATGGAAAATTATATTTAAGCATACGAAAGTAATAACGGTTGTAGAGTCATTATAATATATGTGTCCAATTAAAATTTTCTATAACTAAGTATTAATTAATCATAAATAAAAATAACATCAATGTGCCGTGTAAATGAGTAGTATCTTAGATAGAGTGGAGTTTTGGTTGATTTCCCTTCCCCTCTTAAGCATTTTATAACTCCACCACCGACACAACCAAAGAGTTTATATTGTATGGCTAAGGTTGAGGATTTTAGCAGCCACATGCATTGCCATGACACTTGTCTTAGCTAGATGGAGCTCAACTTGCTTCAAACTCAAATAGCCTCTTCTTTTCCTTAAACGTATTCTCATCCCTACATTTTTAATAATATATATTCGCATAATTATAAATACGAGAGGACCACTTACTCCATCCGGACTTAAATATAAGAAAAAATATATCATTTTTTTTATATGTATATTTGATCAATTACAGTGGACTTAATAATTTTTAATAGTTAATGAAATCTAAAGAAAATTTAATATATGTAGACACTTTTATTTTTTATAAACTGATGACAAATAATATTTTTAGTAGACTTAAAACAAGAGTTTTACAAACCTTATCTTTGATCCGATTACTATGAGATCAAGTAGTAAGTTATACTTAATAATTAGTTAATTAATCATCTTTATTAATTGTTTTTATAAGCTATTATAAATCAATTGTTATTCTAGATATAATCAACATTCTCATTATCAACACAGTTTTTATATGATAGTTTTCTATATATTTCTCTCTTTTGTCAAGAATAGTAATACAAACAATAAGGATAATATTATTTCTTCAAATTTTAAAAATTACTTGATCGAAACATTATTGCCTACTATTACTAAAATACAAAATGTTCATTTCCTTAAAACGAAATTATTGTTAATATTAAGAAAATGACAGGTTTATGCAAACTCCAAAAGTTTTTAATAAAAGAAGATTTTGTTGTTAATGCAATAATAAAATTTAAAGTGAAATTTTGCTCAATGTTGTAGTGCTTTAAATGAAATATATATAACTAAAATACTATTTAAAATTATCTATATAATTCTGATCTTGATATATCTAATTTCAATTTTGAATTAAATACATTGATTTTACTTTAACAATACTTTTAAATTATATATTTAAAATTAAAGTGAGTATCTAGCTTCAGAAGAAGTATTAAAGTCAAATAAACGTAATACTTCAAAAAATAATAATATATACGTTATTTTGTTACCTTTTCGCTCTCTATTTTATTCTCTTCTATATTTATATTGGGAGGGTGATGTGCGTCTAGAATATTGTTTCTACTTCAAACGATGCAAGTAGTCTATAGTAAGAGTATGAGAGTGATAAAAAATAGTGTTTGCGACTTAAATTAAAAATGAGTGTTACGGCACAGAAAAAAGATGTCATAGGAGTTAACGTTAAAGAGAAAAAGAGAAAAAGAAATCCAAAAGCAGATTGATTAATTTAATTAATAATTAAGACAAAAACCATCGTCATTCTTTTGTATCTTTGAGAATAATAATAAAAAAAGTCATACTTTGATCTCATCAAACGTCTGAATCGGATTTTGCCTTCTTTTTCTCTCCCTCTTTTCCTCTTTTTCTTCCTTCCCTATTCTTATTCTTCTTCTTTTTCTCTTCATTCTAGGGTTCCTTTCTTCTTCTTCTTCACACCTAAGCTAACACAACCCAAACCATGGCAAATTTCACCCTTTTCTCTTCTTCTTCAACTTCAACTTCAACTCCTCCTTCATTCTCACACATTTCAGCTCCATCTTCTTCTGGACCTTTCGATGATGACTCTTCTGAGGATTCTTGCAGTATATGCTTAGAGTCCTTCGGCGTTCATGACCCATCAACTGTATGTTGTGATTTATCGCTCTTTTTTTGGTTTTTGCATTTGGGTTTTTGAAAAAGTTGCGAACTTCATTGAGTGAGTGAATGTTCATGATCTTATTTGTTGACTTGTAAATTGTTAAAGTTTTTGTTTTGGCTGTGTATTGTATATCATTTTGATTTGTGTTTCTGTTGGCTTCTCAATTTTTTGTTCAGAGTTTAGAGGTTAGTGTGGTGTTGGGGATTTTTTTTGTTCTTTTCTTGTGGTTTGGGTATTGTTGTTTTAATTGAACTTGCTTAGAATTTCACGGTAAATTATTTTATTTTGAGATAAATCTGTGTATGTGACCTGCTTCTATTCTGTCAGCAACAGTGTATGCACTGATGCAAATATTGGGAAAATTTAGCGATTAAGTATACCCTTCTGTTTATTTAAGTTGAGCATCATAAGGAGTTATACACATGGAATCAGCTGGAAATTATAATAGTTGTAGAAGTTTTTTTTATTCTTACATGGAAATAATTGCGGTTGTGGTCACCGTAAGAACTTTCATATTGTGATAGAAAGTGGGCAAATGTGGCCGATGTAGATGGCATTGCGGTTGCGACACTGTTGTGGAGGCCTTTAAAACTGTTATATTGCTTTTGCAGTTGCAGCTACAGACTGCAATTTAGAACCATTGACTTATTCATTCGCCAATAAATAGTATGTGATGTTTGTATGTGGATTAATATCTACCTGTATATCTCAGTTTATAACAGGATTAAGCTTGTTGAGTTCTGTGATGCCAAACATTTACTCAGCATCGATACATTTATCTATTTTGATGTGTATAATTATGCCTGTTGTGTGGATTAGTTAGAATTTGCAGAAAATGAAAGAGAAAATTTACAAGCTGCGGATATTAATGTCTAAATCTCAATGTTAAACAGTGCATTAATATGTTTGCTTTTTCAATCCCAGGTAACCTGTTGCAAACATGAATATCACCTGCACTGCATTCTTGAATGGTAAGCCTTATAGCTTGTTAAATAGGTCATGGGTTGCTGTGGATTTTGTAATTGGTTGTTTCTAACATAACTTTTTTCTTTAGGTCACAAAGAAGCAAAGAGTGCCCAATATGTTGGCAATCACTTGCTCTGAAAGACCCTGCCAGGTATATATTTACTTGCAATGCCCCTTTTGATACAACCTTTTTATGGTATGATCAGTAGTGTTCAATTCATCAATAACCTATCTTTTTGTAGCCAAGAGCTTCTGGCCGCTGTGGAGGCCGAGAAATGCTTAAGATCAAGAAATGTTCATTCATCCTCATTCACTAGCTCTCGTGTCCCCTTTGCAAGTTTTAATAGTGACCATGTGAGTGAATTGAAAGTCATGAAGCTCTTTTCTTGTGTTAATGTTTATCGACATTATTGGTTTCCATGATACACATATGATACTATGATTCAATGATGAGGGGTAAATTATTTTCATGCAGGATGATTCTTGCTCAGATGACTCTGATTTTGATGAGCAAATTATGCAGCACCTAGTTGCTGCTGCAAGTAGAGCTCGTGTTGTTCAGAGACAGAAAAGACAGGGATCGTCTGGAGCAGGTCCATCAGAGATTCTTGTTTTCAACTCTTCTGCACATGTATCTGCGATGCAACCGACACTTACAACTTCATCAGCCGGTGGTAGTTCACCAACCACCAGTCTATCATCGGCGGTTGAGACTCCTACTGAGGTTGCAAGAAATATTAGTCCCGAGACCAATGTCACTTACAGACCCAGGTACCAGTTGTGTATGACATTTTAAGTTTAAAGCAGTGGCACTGGCATCAACTTAGGCAGAAGCTTTTTCTATGATTCAGTGTTTACTTACTAAAACTTCGAATGTTCACTTTTTCATTGGTTGTGTTCAGAGTTCTTTACAGTCAGTCACCACCTCAAGGTGGAAGGAAACCGAACACTTCTGAGATGTTCTCCTTTCCCGAATCCATCAAATCGAAATTTTCTGCTGCTTCAGCCAGGTAAAAACATATTAGCTCCTGGGTTATCGTAAACTGAGTACCCTTCAGTGCTAACACATGTTAAATCTTGCAACAGATATAAGGAATCAATTTCTAAAAGTACCCGTGGCCTTAAAGAGAAGTTACTTGCTCGTAATGTCACAGTGAAAGAGCTGAGTAAAGGTGTTCAGCGTGAAATGAATGCAGGCATAGCTGGAGTTTCACGTATGATAGAACGCCTTGATCTTGCCTCAAAAAGGTCCAATTCTCCTCTCATTCCTGTCCGTAATGGGGGAACATCATCCTTTCCTGATGGGAAGTCCGTTGGCGAGAAAGGCATTGGGCATTCTCCAAATGAAGCAAGTGGAGGCGCGGTTCATAATTTTAGTTCAGATGCTCCCTTACACATCTCTAGCACTGTTGCTGGTAGAATGGAAATTCCTCCATTTGTTCAGGTTAGTCCATCGCATCTATCAGACCCCTTTGAGAAGTAGTTTATTACAATAAGTTAACTGATGCTGTATTTTCTAAGTAATCTTGATTTACACTGTTAGAATATACAATAACATTAATTTCTCCTCCCATTTTATCTTAAGAATATATTTGTCTTTATTATTCCTTTCTTCTCATTATCTACAACCCTTTAATGTCAACATGGTATTGGATTATACCATCCTCCACTCTTCTTTTGTTCTAAAAAACAGTGAAAATATTTTAATTAGAGTAGTTTACTCAACTCATGAGTTAATCAATAAATCTGTTGATTTTGGAATCACAAGATTGGTAGATGTCACAGATGATGAACTGATTTGGTACCTATGTAACAATATTTGTCTTTTTGCTCGTCCGTAATAATTGATTCATGAATCAGTTAACTTCAATCGTATATTTCAATTTAGTTATGTTATTACTGAAAACACACACACACACACTTGTATATTAGTTATTATTGCTGTTCTAAAAGAAAATGGGTGACAAAATTGACTTTTGTAAGTGATAAACGTGGTTGGAGTAATTTTCAATGACATTGATTATAAAGTGACTAATGCTTTGAATTTATATCCTATCTATCTATTTATCTATATTAAAGAGTGGACATGATGCTGTGAAGACTTAGCTTGGGGTCATCAATTCAATTCTACTAAGTGCAAGAGACGACTTTGATAACCAATGTACGTGTTGGTGTTGGTATGCGTCCTGCATTGTTATCAAATGGTCCATGATTTGTAGCAATTTAAACTACGACGAATCATCAATTTATAGAGCCCAGTGGATTTTTCATCCATGTTTATTGTTTGTTTTTTCTTCTTTACATGCCAATACTTGATTCGCTTAATGAAATAATAATTTAGATTTTAGAGGTTTTCTCCTCTGCTGCTACAATCTCTTAATATACGAATAAATACATTGATAATTTTGAAATTGTTATTTAGAGATTGATATATTATTTACAATACGTCGAGAATTACTAAAGAAGTCGTGGATACTAAAGAAGTCGTGGATGTCATAATTCCTTGTTGCATTAATTTATGATATGATACTAAAGATATATGGATCGAATCCAACCATGCTCGATTAAGTCAAAATCCTACTAAATTACAAAGGGACCACTCTTTTGTTTTTTCAAAAAGAGTTTTCCGCCAACCAACCCCACCTTTCTTTGTTGGTAAGTCATAATGCCCAATTGTTTGTGCAATCGATTTTTACATGTAGAATTAACGTAATGGACCGAATCCAACCATGATTGTTTTATATAAATCACTTTATATTTAATTTATTTTTAACTAAAATTAATTTACAAATCAATTTTTACCATAATCAAATACACACTATAACTAAAAGTGTCGTGAGGTAGGTAAGAGGAGAAACATGTCACAACCAAATTCGGATTCTCTGCTATCAAGGAATCCCGAATTCAAGCATTTAGGACATCATAAATTGTACGAGATTAAATCTAGACGGTTCAATTTTGATCTAATGACTGTGTCAAAGCGAACGGCTATGTCAAGGCTTAGTGAAAAAGACTGCAGGGAATCCCAAAAAATAAATATCATGCTTTAAAGTGAGACCAAATAAATTAAAAAATCATACAAAAATTAAATTGAGAAGTTGTGAAAGACCAAAAATACATTTTGCTTGGTCCGCAATTTTGAAAGTATTTATTTAGTTCAATCCCTTGAAGAGATGTCTTACTCTTGTTGCTGCCATGACTAGGATTTCATTTGATAAATCATATGAAATTATTGAAGATAATATGAATTTCATTTCATAAGAAAGAGGTAGGATCCAAAAATGAAAGAAGTGAACCAACACAAAAATTCGTAAATAACATTCTATCATCTCAGCTGGAAGAAGCATCAGGTACATTTTATTGAACACTTGTCATTGATTAAAAAATAAAATTATTGATCATAAAAACCAACAGACAGAAACTTCAAATCTGTCCTAAAATGGTGTCTGCGCCAGAAACCTTGACATCAGACGGAGCTTCTTCAATGTTAAGAGCCTTAACCTTTCCATCTACCACATATGCCGACCATCTAAACGAAAACAACAGCTACTATTTTCAGAATTGAAAAACCCTATTATTAATTATATTGAAACACTCAAATACAAGCGTTGTGTTCTAACTTCTAAAGACACTATTAAATATATACATTAACTTTGCTATGCTACCACTGTCTGGTGATTCCTTCAATACTTTACTTTTTTTAAATATTTTTTTTTTAACTAAACCATAAAATAGTGACTTTGCCACTTCAATATTTGATCTAATTTTAAAACATCTGAAGAAAGTAAATTCATTCAAACATCAAAAGAAATCTTTTTGGTGTCCATAAATCTGATCTTAGTTCAAGGAGGGTATATAATATACCTTTCAGATCTGATTCCAAGCAAAGCACCAGAGAGATCAGTAGTTAATTCCAAGCTTTTGTGGAAGCTCCCATCAAAGTCTCCGTAAAATTCAATCTTAAAAAAGAAAAAAAAGGAAATGTGAATACCATAAGGGAGCAAATAGATTTTTGTTCTTCTAAATGCTGATTTATTATCATGGTCTTGATTGAAGCATGATAATCACCATAAAGATCTCTCTACATTCAGTCACTGAGAATATATTATGTACATTGATGAGCTAAATTTTTGCATGCATTAGAAACTACAGACTTTCCAGGAACCAAAGATCTCATAAACCCTTTTATTCTCTTCAGGAGTGCTAGCAACATAGTGACATACTTGCTGAGAGAAACTCCAAAGTCGTGACTTTATTTCAAAAGAACGGGTCAGAATGTTCCATTTTTTTCTTGCATTGGAGTTTGTTGAGGCGGATGACACTGTGTAGAACATGTTTATTTTTTTTTGAACTTGCGCTCTAGCACATCGTTCTTAATCTCTCACTTAAAGAGGTGGAAAGGGAGTGTTGAACGTGTTTAAAAGAGAATGTTAAAAAGTTATTGTTAGCAATTTTCTATTCTTTTTGCACATCAACAATTAGTACAACTTCCACATATTTCTTCTAGGAAAATCACTACAATCAAATGAAAAAAAATACCCTCTGTGAAACAAAATGTCTCTTGCCCTTCTCATTATTATCTTTAAACTTAAAACTAGCAGAAAAAAATTGTTGTCGATGCATTATAATCTACAAACTCATGACTAGCACTAACAAAATGACAATGCAGAAAAAGAACATGCTCAACTCAATTAAAAACGAGTTTAGAGGTTGGCATGATCCTTTAGTTGTGATGCTAGAAAAAAGGAATATAAACAGAACATAAATGCATTTAAACAAATACAACAGTTGTACTACAAAGCTAAAAAGTAAAAACTAACCACTAATGCAAACACAAAGGAAGGAGAGAAAAACAATCAAAAAGCATAGAAAGCCTTTAATAATAGTCAGAAAAGAATAAAGTGAAACACTTACAGCATCTTTGGCTTGAAGCTTCTCAGCCCAAGCATTCACAGTATATGGATCATTAATAGCCACACAAACAACAGAATCGATCCCTTTAGCCTTAAACTTCTCAATATTATCCTTGTACGAAGGAACATGTTTGCTTGAACAAACTCCTGTGTATGCACCCTGAGAGATAGTCAAAACATTAAAAAAGAAAAGCACTACTTTAGAACTATGAATCACCGACACAATCACAGAAGATTTGACAAGTACTAGTCAACAAATTGGAATTCATATATCAGCCAATTTTTTTCTTCCATTTAAACTCATTTCAATAATTCCTTTAGTTGCTTCGATAGGTGCAATTGTCGTAGCTCGCCAGCAAGAAATCTTTAGAGAACTATTAATATAAATCCACATTCAACTTTTTTTTATTGCCTATATATTCTTTTGCTCCAGACTTGTTATACTATTATTTAGTCAATCGAGCCTGTTGAATTGTTTGTTGTTCATATTGAAATGAACAAAATTATTAAGGAGTTGGCCAATGATGCTCGCACAAACACAGACAAAGAAAACAACACCAACACATACACAAATAATAATTTAAGATAATGGAAGTGATTGAATATAAACACATATATTGGTGGTGACAGACATATTGAAGGTTGGTGCTACATAGCTTTAGAACAAAGCTATAAGTTAAAAAAACACATTTCTTTAGAACAAGTGCAACAATACAAAGAGACAACACAACAAAGTAGAAGAGAGTTTTTACAAAAACAATACAACAAAACAATAAAGACAATAAAAATAAACAATATATAGGAATTTATTATAATAAGAAAATTGCAAAGTTAACTTACCGGGAGACCAAAGATGACAACTTTCTTGTCCTGCAACATAAAATTGAACAAAAATGAAAAACAAAAGGTATTGAAAATTGGAACGGAATAGAGAAAAAATAAAAATGGGTTGGACCTTGAAGATGTCTTTGATTGGGGTGGTGGAGAATTTGGAAGCAACACCATCGTCCCAAGTTCGAGCTTTCTGGAGAGAAACATTGGATGCGGCAGAGACTATGTCAGAGCCAGTTGCAAGCTTTGCGTAAGACCTTATGATTCCAATAACTGATTTTACGGATGAAGAAGAAGAACGAGCTCGATTCATCACAAAGTTTGCCATCTCAGAAGTTGTGTTACTGCTTGAGTGTGTGAGGACACAAATGGAATCAATGTTCCAATATCTTTTGTAACAGGCTTTGCTCTCTTGTGGCCCAATTAATTAGGCCCTTTCTTTTTGGGCCTTCAGTCCAATTTTCCAACCCAAAGAAGCAAGCATGTATTGGAGTAAACATTCATTTTAATTTATATATGCACTCAATTTAGTTCTTTAGAAAAAAAGTTCAGAAATAGTCCTGACAATTACCAACTTTTTATTTTATTTTAATAAGAGAATTACCAACTTAAGATACACTAATCCCTACAAATATTTAAACGCTCAGTACAATCTCTAATTTTTTAATTTTTAAGCATTAGTTATATAATGAGTACTTTCCTAAGAAAATATACAAGGTCTCACAAATTTATGAGGGGCAACAATGATTCTTTATTTTTTTAATATACTTTTGTTTATAAAATTTATAGAAAATGTTAATGAGTGTTTTAAAAGCATTGTTTAAGAGACTAAAATAGTAATTTTTAATTGAAAATTGTGTATTCAATGCATTGAAATTTGATATACTTTAATTTTTATCAATATATTAACTGTTTTACTTGAAATATTTAGACAGTGTTATTATTTATTAGGACATTCGTTAGCTACACTCAAAATTTATGTTTTAAAAAAAGACCCAAGTTTTATGAAATACATTGTATTAAAATAAAGTTTATAAACAAAAGGAAATTAAATTTATTTTATCAACATTATAACAAAAAAAATAAAGTTCATTAACTATCAATTTGGTAATAACACGATTGTACATTATTAAACGGTGTCTGCTGATAATAAATAATTAAATTAAAATAATTAATAAATTGCTAAGTAGGCCAAGAATATTAGATGGAAAATTGGTCGTTAAAGGCAAATCCTAAAGCTAATTATTCAATCATATGCACCACTTTTCCAACGGTGCGAATAGGATCTTTTTCTTCCTCATGAAAACAGTGGTAAAGATCTAGCTAGTATATTTGAATTTGATAAAGTGTACTATATATTTATGTGTATATATAAATTCAGTGACTTTTTGGACTTCTCTTTCTGGTTGTCTTGCAGCAAAGCAATAGTTCGAATAGTATTATCCACTATCAAAAGTCGTGATTGGAACATGTCATGTCTCAAATGAGGCCATGTCAGTATTGGTTACTATTAGAAAAACATATGCTTTGGAATTTCATTTGAGGTGAAACTATAGTACTACTAGGATTCTTGATGAAAGTAGTGGCCACAACAATATTGATTGATTCTTCTAATGAAATTGGGAAATCACCAATATATGTTCAAAATATTGCTACAGCTTGTTGGTGGAAGCATTATGCAAAAATTTGAAAAACTAAATGGAAGAGATTGAAACCATTTATTTTACTATTACTTATTTTATTTTATTTTTTAAAAACTATTCATTAATGACAATGATATTAATGCATTTTACAATTCTTCTTTACATGATATTTGAATTTCGTCCCTTAAATTTAAAATGTCAATATTTTTAAATTGACACGAGATTAATTTATATTTTGTTATTTTCTTTTTAAATTTTTTCTTTTCGATCTTTATTTTTTTAATTTTCAATTTTGTCAAAAAAATTAAGCATATGAACACGATATATTAAGTCTAACATACATACACTTTTTTTTAATCATACACACAAGGTAAACAAATACAAAGGATATGATAATTCTAGAGAAATATTTGTTTGATTACATGTATAAACACAATATTGTTTAACTAGACACATCTATACAAAAATATATATTATTTAATTATTTAAAAAATGTATTATTTTATTCTTTTATCTTTATTTATTTGTGTGAGTGTATTTAAACGCAATTTGATTATGTTTGTGACTAAATAAATATTTATCAATAGCTCTAATGATTTGATTTAGTGATAAGAAGATTGGTTTTAAATATGTAGGTTGCAGATTCGATTTCTATAGTGTCATTAAATAAAGACAAATATAATTATTTTTGTGAGCATTCATGTTATAAAGTCTTTCCTACTTTAGATTAAATTACAATTCCCTCTAAATATATCAATAGAGCGTTTGACAAATTTTGACTTTCTGACTCCGCACTTAGTTAGTTGGAGAAAACATGCACCTGTTTTTTATAGAACGTAAAATTTAAATTTTCATCTCGCATGCGATGTCTTACAATCACATCCATTCACACACAAAATAATAAATTTAAAAATTATATTTATTATAATTAATATAATAAAATAATTATTATTATATAATAGTAAAATTAAAAAAGTTATAAATTTTAATATTTAAAAAATCTTAAATATGTGTATGTAAAAATTTAAAAATGACAATAATATTATTGTCGAGTGGATACCAACACCCAAATTCATTTCCTTTCTCGAGTTTTAATTTTAAAGAAAATTCACACTAGCATTCAACTAAAACGAATTTTTTATCTAAATATCGAAACGAGTTCAAATAAATACTCGCATGTATATACGAGTTATTATTTTGTGATCCATAATCCAATAATATATAATAAAAAAAAAAGTTATTGATAGAAAAAGTATTAAAAAAATAATATCTATCATTAATATGATTGACCGCCGGAACAAGGACAGACTTATTATGAAACTAGATAACTGCAAAATGCTTGTCCACCACACAGTGAAAGGTTACAAAACCTTTGGTTGAACCCTTCTTTATGATGACTAATATTAATTAGGTGTATATATGGTTTCATTTCCCATTTAATCACCTTTATATAAATAACAATAGAACTTAATTAGCCATACAATATTGCCTAAAGGCTAAAGAATTATTAGACACATAATTAAATGATTAAACATAGTAAACAAATTAATTAATCAGTAGAGATTGAAAAGCTGCATCCATTAATTCATTGGTTTGAAAGAATTCTTGTTAGGAACTTGAGAAATCATTCTTGTATCATGAGACTGCTTTTGATAATTTGAGTATGAATTAGATCTTCCTTTCTTTTGCTTTCTTTTTGGCTGTGTTGCCTGTGGAATAAACACTCCTGTTCCTTTGCTTTCTCTTCTCATCAAAGCCTGCTCATAGAGGAAATCAACATGTGGAGGAGGATGAATTGCTCTAGAAAAAGCCTGCAAAATGGAAATAAGTTTAATTAAGTTTGTTAATACAAAATTTAAGATTGAATAGCTAGTTGAGAGAAAAGAGTTAAAAAGTGAAATAATAAGAAGATGCATGTTAGATCTTCACCATCAGCAAAATATTAATTATATATGTTAATGTTACTAATTACTAATTTTAAAAGAAAAAAAAATCACATTTGAAAATAAATTAAGCTTAATAAGATTGTATAATGAATAAGAAAAAATTCTTCTATATTAAAAATGTCATGATTGGAAGGAGAAGGATATAACTAAGGGAAGAGAAAAAATATATGTAATTATGTGGTGCATGTATTTGAGGAGGTGCAAATAGTAAATAACCTGAATAGAGTTTGTAGTTGGTTGATAAGCAAGAGGATCCTCATCTTCATCCATAATTAGTAGAGCAATTTCCTTGCTCAAATTTGCAAATAATATATCATCTTCTAGTTCCATAGCAACCTCCATATTAATGCAATCTAAAAGATTCTCTAATTTGGTATGAAACCAAGTAAATGAGTTTCTAATTAATCTAACTTTCAATCATGTATGTATATATCTCTTTTTTTGATTGTGAATGTTTAGTTTTATAAAGGGGAAAAAGGTAAGAATGGGTGAGTTAAGCCATATGGGGGGGTGGTCATGTGGGTTGGTGGGGCTACAGTCAGAGTTGCCAAGCTGGATGTGGAGCCCACAAGAATCATGGAAGTGTGTTGTGATATTATCCTATTGATCAAAAAAAAGATGAGAAACAGCAGGCAACAGCCCATGTCCAGATATATGTTGATCCAAATATTCAATCTACAAAGTGCATTTATTGGTTGTGATGTCGATGAACTTCATTCTCTTTCATCCTCATCTCCAAAAACACTAAGTTATGGCTCAAAATTTTCAAAGCCTTCATATGTATATAGGCGACAAATGAATTTTGTGTACAAAAGATTCTTATTTGATTTCCATCTTCTTATGTTTGCCTATGGTTAATTTTAAATTAAACCAATCAGACAAATATTATTTGTTTAGTTCAATGGATCTAGATGTGTAACTTGCAATGAGGGTTATCCAATAGAGTTGGTCTAGTAGATGCATATGCTAGATCATTAAGTACTAAGTAGATACAATATGGACCGACATATATATTCTTTAGTAAGAGGTCTTTTATTTATCTGATAAATAAATATTAATGAGTTAATGATTATGTTGGTTTTTAAGGATTGAATTTTAGATCTCTAAGTTGTATTTCTTTAATGTCTATTAACTTATCAATTGAGGTAACTATTTGAGACTTAAGTGAAAGATCCATGATTCAATTGTTTCAATGTATTTGTATTATTATGTTAACATTGAATAACATATATTCTAAGGGGATAAGTTAAAAAATTCAAAAATAGAAATATTGTTTTTATAAAAAAAAAAAAATTTGTTAGAGATTAGATATACGAAGTTTTTATTTTTGAATTTTTAATACGTGACTTTAACAATAATTTAGCATTTGTCAAAATACTCTGTAAAAATAAAACACTTGTCATAATATTGAGATTAAATTAGCTGTGGTATGATTAAGTACTATAGAATTTTTGGATTGATTATGAGTGGCCAATGTGCCTCTCAACTCAATTGACAATTTGCTTAGCCGTCATGTATGTCGGTGGTCACGTGAGCTTTATTATAAATTATAGAATTGTTGTCCCGAGTTCAAGTCACTGTTATAGATACTCATGTTTTTTTAACATTCTGTTGTAGATACTCACTATTTATTTTAGCATTATGATACTGTAGAGTTTAGTGTAATATTGTATCCAATAATAAATAAATCATTTAAAGTTAAATTACTTTTTTACATTTATTTATCCTTTAAATAATTTTAATTTTGTAGTTAAAAATAAATTAAGTATTGGATATTATATAAGTGTGTTAACTGATATACTTAATTCTTTAAAATTTTGAATTGAAATATATTCTAACTCTCCAACAATATTTATTTTGTCTTGTGATCCAAATTTCAAAAACATATATTTTGCTATGCCATTTGTTTCTATACTACTAGAGTATTACTATTTTAAAATTTAATTCAATGATATTTTATATTGAATATCTTTTTTGAAATTTAAATCAAATTAAAATTTTATGTAAATTTACAGTAATATTTCAAATACCATATATTCTAAACAAAAAAGAAAAAAAAAAGAGAATAGTCCTATGAAATATTTAATTCCTAGAAGCCTAGGCTTTGGTACCTAAAAAAGGGTAAAATAAACACAAGAACAAGTTAAAAGGAAAAAAAGAATTAAAACACTAGTAGTCAAACGTTACCAAAGTAATGTACAACGTAAATGATTCGAGCACACAAAAAAGTATTGAATAGATTTCACACAAATGATGCATATACACCGGTGTGAATATAATGAAGTCAAAGATAAGCCCTCCCTGTATAACAGCAACAACAAAAAATAAGCCCTCTCTGTAAAATTGATAAACATTGATTTAGGGCTTTCAAACTAAATTGTCTTTTTTTTTTTTTTTCGAAACTTAGTCTTTACAAAATACAAAAGCAACTAAACAGATAATTTATTTTATTTTATTTTATTATAAACACTAAAAGTTATAACTCTTACAAAAATCTAAGTGTAATATTTAGTTAGTATCTCCTAGACAACCCAGCATACCTAATTACAAAAGTTAGAGATGTCAATTTACACCCAGTATCGGGATCTGCATGGAGAATACTCACTCGAGGGTCTAAGAAGATGGAGATAGGAAGAAATTTTCCTCTCAAGATAGTTTGGGGAAGGGATGATACTTCACACCCTATGGAGACTTATCCTGAACAATTTACAAAAATATCTTATATATGTGTATAAATATAAGTATTTTATGTTATATTTATTGTCTTTTCATTTAGTTTGTGTGTATTTGTCTTTTATATGTGATGTTTATTGTTGTCACAAGACTCTAAATATTGTCTTAGTATTTAGTTGTTTTAGTGTTAAACTTTTTATTTTTTGAACTACTAATTTGATTGAAAAAATATAAATTTTATTATTTTTTTTATGTTAATAGGGTACCTGCAAAGACAAAGATACGATAAAACTCTCATATTAGATAAAAGAGACAAGGGTGTAGGTTAATTTGGGTGACGAGAACGGGAGAGACCGAGCGAGAGAATAGTCTCGGCTTTGTTGACATCCTTACTTTACTTAAAGTCATTGACTTTTCACCTAAAGGAAAAAACATTGTGGTCTTTCCCATGATCATATTGTAGGGTTTATGTACACTACATTTTTTTTCTACTACACCTAAGTTTATTTTTTAAGTGTATTTTTTTATGTTTAGTTTGACGTCGAAATATAAACAGCTTAGTGATATAAACAACTTGGTAATAAAGGAGGGAGGAGTGTAGAGACAGCCATAAGATTTGCTTGGAAATATCCACCTACAAAAGTGTGTAATATAGCTCAATGATCGAGCATTCTTGGGTCGAATATGACTGGGGATAAGTGGCCTACCAAAACTATGGAATAGAAAAAAAGGATCGGTAAGGGAGTATTTCGTCTAAGAAAGATGTCCTAGCGTGTGCAGAATTGGACAAAGTGGAAGTGAGACTGCCAACTTAAGTAATGCAAACATTGGTGAGAATCCAATGCTCTAAAAAAATAAGGGTTCCTTTGTGAGGTTCATCCCCGGTGGGTGAGTCAAGGCAATATCAATTCAAAAGGTGTAATCAATGGCCAATAAGTGAATATTCCTATACCACTCCTTGTTGGTCGGTCTTAAGAGATAGAGGATGCTAGATTAGCTGAAAGATGGTTATTGAGTCAAGAAAAAAAGGTGCCTCTGTTTTTCAAAATAAAAATGGGTAGAGAAAATACCTTGAGCCAATGTTCGAGTCTTGAGACAATTTTTGTCGTCCAAACATAAACTCAATGTCTAGGCACAGTAGCAAAGAAAGGATGTCTAAACCGGTGTCCGTTAGATTTTTTTACTCATGTGGATCTAATTGATAATTTGTATACTCGTGCATATGCATGATGAGAAGGTAAAAAACCTCAATAATGACAAATAAATCAATGAAATGGAATATATTTAAAGAAAATTTGTTATGCATTATATATAAACTTAACCTAAATTTTTCTCATCACTCACCTTTATTTTAATTTTATTCATTAGTGAACTTCTTCTAAAACAGAGTTGCTAAGGGTATGTTTGCTTCTGTGGCACATTCACCAAATCCACGGTAAAAAGACATGTTGCTGCAAAAGATTAGTTTTGGAACTTCTATTAAAATAAAATGCAGTGAAAGCCGTATATGACACACGATTGAAGATAACAACGTCAAACCAAACAAATGCTAAATCATCAACTAAATCGTATTCCTATCTCTGGTGCAAAATTACACTGATTCTTAGCTTAAAGTCAAAGTACACAGCCAAATGGCCAATGAGCACAGTCCCCGTCGAAGATATTCGGCTAAACCTAAATTCTATTTGTTAATTGTTACAAACACTGAATCTTTGATGTAAGGAAATCTTCATTCATGCTTAAAATAAATATATGATTTAAATAAACATATAATAACAACTAATTAATCCACCAACAAAAGCAAAACATCATACACATTAAAGAACTAGAGAGCATACACCTTTTACTAATAGAAAACACTTGAGGCCAACTTGAGACAGTGAAAAGTAGACAGTACAAAATGAATGGTTCAAAAAAAATTAGGATACTAACTTGAATTTTTTTTCGTTTACTTACAAAACTGTGAGAAATGAAAACGAGTTAACAAGGTAGACCACATACTCTGTATCAAGTATCAGGAGATGAAAATCAGAAACCACAAAGTTGAACAACTAAATGTGTATGGAGTCCTCATTTGTCAACTATCATTTTAGTTTTACCTAAATGAATTTCATTGTAGAGCAGTGTGAACGAAGACCACATAACAGAGCATAGAGCTCAGAGTTCATCAGCTGCTTTCAGGTGAATCTGTATGAAGAAGAAATAATCAAAATAAGAACATACATCAATTCTTCATTTAAATTTGTCTATAAACCATTCTTAAACTTTAACCAAAACCAAAATTTATAAAATCAATCTTAAGTGAGGTAAGAATGCCTTAATATAAAATCGCAACTTCCTAAAGCCAAGGAACCATGCAAAGCAAAGTGTCCACGACTAACATAAAATGTACACTTACCCTTAAGTAGCCACGTCCAAAGTTTATTTTATAACCCAATTTTAAACTAGCCCCTATGTTCAACAGTTTCCATGGGCATCCTTAATAATAGACAACGATTTAATTTGTTCACCCACCTAACCTATACATACCAACTGTTATTAGGCATCCGTTAATTTAGTGCTGAGGTAACAAATGAGAAGCTGATGTGGTAATGATTGTGTGTGCATATCATAAGGTTACTAAATCAACCAGTTATGCCCCAAATATTGTTTTCAGTGTTTTTGAAAATAGATTCTCCCTAACTAGTCTTCCATCTTTCCCATGTCATAATTGTTCATTGTAGAAAATTTTAGAAAATTAAAATTAAAAATGTTTTTAGCCAGTAAGCGGACCCTTACATTTCCTTTCCTTGTGCCACTTCTCTATACTTCCATACCAGTTCCATTGGAAACATAGTGCGGCAATACGTAATATTCCAGCAGTAACAACTTCAACAAATGCCATTAAGAATGACCTCTGAGGGGATAAACCTGCAGTTGCTAGGGCTAATGCAAGTCCCTCCAGATTGCAATAAATGATAAATCTGCCACGCCTTATGCCATCTAAAGCTTTCTGAGCAACTTCATCGGGTTTCATAAAACCAGAAGAGTCTGCAATGATTTTGGTGATCTCTGGTTTTCTCTTATTTTCTGCAAAAATAACATTTCAGTTTGTGCTTTGACTTGGATTACATTACAGGATAATAAATTTCCCGACAGATTAAACCAAATGGTACTTGGCATAACAAAAGCACAAATTTTCGAATTAGGATTTAGGACTGAGCTAACAATCACACATCACAATATACCCAAAGATCTTTTCATAATAAGGAAGCTAGAGTTACTAAGAGGATAATACATACTGAGTAACTAACAAAATCATCTGCAAATTGATACAGAATTTGTTTCACAAATTAAATAACTTCAGAGTTGTGGATTTAAGCACTTCAATTGCAGGCCCTGTTTCCACATCCATATTGAGCTTGAACTAAACTAATGAGTTGTTTAGAAAAGGCTACTTAGTACTTACCTAATTTTCAATGTAAAATCAACCTGATTCAATTGCCAAAAGTAATATGTGCGAAGAAATGAGCTCAAACATCCAATTTAATACCTTCTACAAGTCCAGGAGTATCCGTGTCTGGAGGGAATATCAGAGATACATGAATATTATCTTCTATAACCTCTTGTTGCAATGCTTCTGCTAAACCACGTAGGCCAAATTTACTGGCTGAATAAGCTACATAACCATAAATTCCCACCTAGGTACAAACATAGACTCCACATCAGAAAGAAGGTAAAAAAACCACATTATTAGATCAATTCTCGATCATCGATCAAGTTATAAACTTTGAAGAGTCATGCTATGAATATTTCACCAAAGAAAAATAGTAATGCAAATAATATTTTACTTGTGCCAGGTGTTGAATTGATATGCCAAAAGTAATAACAGTACTAAACAGCATCCTGCTTTTATAACACTTCTAGTAAAACTGCATATTGGCTGACCAGTGAGTTGATATGTTTGGATATTGGAATGCAAAGAAAGTGAAGGGAAGAAAACAAAACAAAAGAAGAAGAGAATGGAAAAGAACAATGAGTAAAATGGTTATTTTCGATCACTTGAATGAGGATTTTGGAGGATCATATGAAAATCCATGATTTTCTTCCCTATTCAAACATGACCCATTGGGGCTCTGTTTCTTGTTCCAAAACATCCCCAACAGTCTAGGACATAATTGATTAACCAGAGCATATATTGAAAAATAATACCTTATAACGATTGGTGGTTTGGTTTGGTAGGAAAACAACCCTGTTGATGGTCACAAACAAAAAACAGGTACCAACATTTTACTTTTACCCAAGGAAGTGGATATTTGAAACAACACTGGCAACACCATCTTTCCAAAATGTTCTCTATTATTGGATACAATTCCTGTCGGTCTCTCGCCAAACCATGTGGGTCTATTCCTATATGTGAGAATCATTTTCAAAATGATAGGATCTATATGAATTCTATTCAATAAAAAACTGTGTTACAATAGTGTCAAATAGTGGTGTATCTCCACAAACCATAATTGCCACTGAAATACTGTAGCGCATTTCAGCGAAAATCTTTGCAATTGCAGTATGAAACCATTGAGAACTTGTTTTACCATAAGTAAGATTCATTTATTTGCTAACATAAAAGACAGTACAGTCATATCGATCATGCAGTGTAGGGGCATTCCCCATCAGCTCTAACAAGCCAACTCTAATAGTTAAGCCTACCAACTCATTAGTAATATTACACACAGATTGTGCAGAATCCCAGAAGGCATCAAGTCAACTTCTATAGCCTAATAAGCAACTTATCAACTCCTTCCAAACACAATCAATAACAAAGAGAAATTGAGAATCCACAGTCTTAACTCTTCTCTAGAAAGAGATCGATTCTTTTCCTTCCGCAAGCGCAATTCGACTATAAGTTGTCTTAGAACTATCCAATTAACTCATTTTTCAGCAGCCAATCAATATGGAGAAGGTATAGAAAATAGAGTCAGTCTCATAAGTCACTACACTCCGTATGTTTTTCCTAAAATGCAGAACTCCTTCAGGGCTTTTTATCAAACATCTTATGACCACATTGGGCCCAATCAGAGTGTCATAACACAACACCTAGCCAAAATGACCCAACAAGGGCACTATAATCATGACACCCAATTCCGATGAAACAAAGTTATGTCATTACTAAAACTAGTTAACTTAAGAATCAATCATACAGTAAAAATCACAACAACACAAGACAGCCATCAAAAGCAACAATTGATTGGTAGAATTTTGAGCATAGAGAATCCAATTATACCTGACCAGCCTGTGAAGAAACAAGAGCAATGGAAGCAGGGAGGGGATCCTTCCTATTCTTCATATCAGGCAAAACAGCCTTAATCATATTCAAACAACCCATCAAATTAACGTCCAGAGTAAACTTGACCTCACTCAATTCCATCTTCTCAAGCTCCAACGCATAGAAAACTCCATGGTTCAATAACAACACATCAATAGGCCCCGCTTCATCGACCGCCTTCTTCACTGCATCATAGTCCCGCACATCCGCCGCGTAAACAGCCACCTCGACTCCCGTAGCATGCTTGACAGCGTCCCTAGCTTCCTCGAGCTTTTTCATGGATCGGGCCAAGATGGAGACACGGGCTCCATCGGCGGCAGCACGGTGGGCGAGAGCGAGGCCGATCCCGCTGGATCCGCCGGTGATGAAGACGTGACGGTTGGTGATTGGGATCTTGACTGGACGGGGACGAACGATGAAGTAGAGAAAGGGGAGGAGAATGAGAGGAAGGAGAACAAAGAAAGAGAAGAACGCGTCTGCCATTGATGATGATGCAGCTTCCTTCAAATCGAAACCTTTCTTTAATTAATAATTTCTAAACTGTTATCGTCGTAGTCTCTAATGTATGCTTGCAATTGCATTATGGATGAAAATATTCCCAATCCAAGTGCACAACGGTGTCGTCTCATTTTATTATTTTAATTTCTAAAATATTTCCATTATGTTATATGATTAAATATATGTGAAAAGAAAATTAGACCAATGGTTCATACAAATTAGATCGATGGAGTTTTCACCGAAAATGAAAAGAAACGGAAACACATTGTTTTTGAAGCCGCACACTAAACAATTTTACAACGGAGCCATAAAAAAAAGAGCCTTCTAAAACAATAATAATAATTTGAATCTGTATCATCACGACTGTATT
This sequence comes from Cicer judaicum, assembly GCA_037974835.1. Lineage (NCBI taxonomy): Eukaryota > Viridiplantae > Streptophyta > Magnoliopsida > Fabales > Fabaceae > Cicer > Cicer judaicum. The sequence goes on along the minus strand of JBBPBS010001075.1, from coordinate 10,032,666 downwards.
CACAATTCAACTAATAATAACAAAATTTGATAATTACACTAGTGTTGTTGTTTTTCATATCTAATCACAATGGTCTATCAGCAGCAGCATCATATATCCCTTTTTTCACAATGCTACATAAAAAAATTTAATGTATAGTATGTTGCAATTTCTATCTAACGAGTAGTCTCATGTTTGAGAAAAAATGCATAAAGTAGCTCATTCCATGTATCAGGTACACCAGGAAGACACCAATGGCTACAATCTTGGTGATGTGTAGGATTTGCATTAGGACCAAGATAATATATAGATGAATGTCCATCTTTTCTTTGAGCTGTCATTCTTGTTACATTCAATACTTTGTACTTCATAACTTGTGAAGTGTTGTTTGTGTCTGCTGTTAATGCAGAATTGGCAATTTTGAAATGTGACCAATTATCTTTAGGTACCAATGAAGAACCAAGCTCTGGTAGTGTTTCCAAATGACAGTTTCCACCTTTCTTCCAATCTCCACCTCTGTATTTTACATGTCACATAAATTTAGTTTTTCAACAATTTTGCATATATATATATATATATATATATATATATTCAAAAATGTTAATTCATACATGAGAAGAAAGTTATTATTTTCAATCAAAGAGATTTTGAAGAGTTGGATAAATCTTGTACAAAACTGTTATGACTCAATTCGAGTAGAGTCACATTACAAAATTTAGAGAAAAAACAAAATTAAAACTAGAATAAAGAAAATTGGTTATAAGTATCCTATCAATAATACTAGTGATAGTAATAAATTAAAGTCATTTGAATAGTGAAACAAATTACGAACCTGAAATGCACGGGAGCATAAGTACGAAAGAAAACTTGAGTCTTGCTAGGATTTATTGTATCTTGTATCCAATTCAATATTGTCAACATAGACCTCTTATATGCATCTTCTACCTTCAAATCCAATTTAACTTCCTTACCTTCTTGGAAATAACAACCCCTGTACATTTTCAGATACATTTTTACTTATATTTTATTTTAGACAAAGTATTATTAGTATTTATAAATTAGAGTAATAAAAACTAAGGAGGATTGCATTACCATTTTATGGTTTTGTCATTATTCCACCAATGTCCTGTATTAAGAATCAAAACATCAGCATCTTTCCATTTGAAAGAGTTCCAATCCATTTGATCCAATTTCAAGGTTGTCCTAATCTTTTTAGTAGTTCCTGTTGGAGGTCTACTTTGCAATACAAGAAATGGAGCTCTATAGTATTCTATTGTACAATTATAATCCTTGAATTTGAACACCAAGAACCCTTTGTGCTTTGTAATGGGGCTACCATTTACTTCATAAATTGATTCCTTGTTAGGAACTTCAGAAGAGAGCATACATAGTAGTGATTCCCATTGGTTTCTTCCAATTGAGTCCCCAGCAAATACTAGGCGCTTATTTCTTAGTTTCTCCAACATCATTGTTGCATTGAATCTGTTTTTTTTTTAATTAGTGAAAAGCTCAAAGTTTGAAAATTAGTTCATCAACTCTTTCATCAAATGAGAGAGAGAACATATTAAGTTTATTTTTTTACTGAAAACTTTTTAAGCTAAAATATACAAAACAAGTAAACATATAGTTTCACCAACACGATGTTTTTTTTTCTCTCATTATAATTGTTACTTTCACAAATACAAACGTGTAGCATTACATAAAAGAAAAGAAAATGACATCATATGTAATTAATGTATCAAAATTTAGTGTGAAAATGTTCTATACACACATCTAATAATGCATTGTCAAATTTAAAGTGATTAAATAAAGTGATATATTTTTTATATGATTTTCTTATTTGAACACATTAAAATTGACACCGTATTTAGACATTATATACTAATAAGTGTGGATGTTAAATTCAAAGTGAGAAAACATATAATATGTAAATTAAATATTTTATTGTTATTCGTTGTTGATATTTAGTTTTATATCTAAATATCATTTATTTTATTCATATAATCGTTTAAAATATTTTTACATATATATTGTAGAGCCTAACCAATCAGATAAGTTAGTTGTTTTGTTGAATAGTTTATTGATATTAATTAGCATTTTCAATATATAAAAATATTTGCTTTCAAATCAAATTTATGGTGCACAAGTGAAGTGAAGTAAGTATTACACTACATATAAGTTTGTTTCCTCCATTAATAAGTTTCATCATTAGATTAAATGAAATATGAAAATGCAATTGTGAAAAATGAACTTATGCATACTACAAGTTTGTTTTACTTATATAAATTAAACAAAACTTTGCTTTTAGCCATCATATAGGCATATACTCACAGCACAATTGAGCTTTAATAAACATTGATACCATATAGGTAATATGTTGAGGGAGCACAATAACATATTCCTAATTGAGAGAGATGTTAATGATTTAATGTTATTAGTGAAATTATTTAGTAAAGTTATTAAAAGCTATTTACAAATTCAACCGAAGGTAGAGAAGAATATATTTGAGACTTTAAAGTGATGTAAAACGGCCAATAAATGGTCAAATTGTTTTTACATGAAAAAAATATATAAACACATAATTCACATTAAATTACAATACCGTACGGATATGAATATTTTTAAGAAAATACGTCAATGAAAAATATAAATTTTTTATATAATTTAACTAAACTGATTAAATAGTTTAATTTACGATATAAAATCACAATAAAAATCTAAAAAGACAAAAACTCTGTTCAATTAAATAATAAATAAGGCTTTGCTTAAAAATATTAATAAATTAGTTTATACCTTATTAAACTTGCTTGTCAGATTGTTATTGAAACAATAAGTGTTTGATAAATAAATTTCTGTTGTTATGAGTTTGTTTTGTGAAACAATGTGTTTAGAAAACAAATTTCTCTTAATAGTTTATAGCTTTTTTCTTATATTATCTCAAGTAACTTTCTGAGTTAATATATTTATATATATTTTTCTATTTTTAACCTTATTAATTGTTTATTTTATTCTATTGTTTTAACCCTTCCGTTAAATTAAAACAACCGCACACATGTTGTTGGACACCATATAACTTTCTTCGTCTTCTCTGCGATGTACCTTTTACCTCAGTTTATTCATGGCCATTGAACCAACGTCTAATGCCTCGATTTTTCAAGGTACCAAATCTTTTATTTCAATAATATTAGTTATATATAGATATAAAAATAAAATATATTTAATTAAAATTATATTGAAATAAAAAATTTACAGTCTCGCTGTTTAATAATTTTTTTTTTTTAAGATTTGAGCTATAAAATATATTGTGTATGAAAATATTTTAAATTTTATTTAATGTTAAAAGTTATTTGATAAATTTTAATAATTAAATAAAAATTAAATTAAATAATTTATTTAAGTGATTAATAAATTTCAATTAAAAAGAAATTTTTTCAAAGAAACTTAACTCAAATTTTAATTATAACAAGATTTTATTAAATATTATTTATCTTTAAACTGAACTTAGTTTACTAAAGTCATTCTTCTAAGAATTAGAGGGTTAAAATTCAAAAAATCAAATAAAAATCAAACTAATAATATTGAGTTACTTAAAGATGTTTATTTGTTTTTCTAATCAATGCATATCTTATAAAATAATATAAAAATATTTTGTTATTGTAATTGTTAAAATTTTATTTGAAATCTATTAATTTACGTGATAAATTAAATAGTTTTATTATAATTTTCATTGATTTTTTAATACAATTTAAAATATATGTTTGGAAATATTGATTATAATTGAATTATTAATAATTTTGAAAAAAAAAATATTTAAATATTTACAAAGCTATAAATTTTTATATACCCAAACTACCTAAATTCCAAAGATTGAGTGGACTCCACCTTCTCCCCTTCCCCAACAATTTTAATAACCCTCGATTATTATTATTTAAGTAATATCTGACATTTTACTTTTAAGTATGTTATTTAATTATTTCTATTTTTGAAAATTGTTATTATTATCTAGTGTGCCGAGTCGTAATACTAATAAATTTGATCGACTCCCTATTTAATTAATTTCTGGATTTGTCTTTTTCCCAAAAAAACTATGAGTATTTCAAATCACCACGCAGCTACTCTAATGTTCAATTAAAATTGAATTGAATATTTTAGATTTAAAAAAATGAAAATCTATTTTAAAATTTGAATGTGTCATAGTGTTTCTAATTCAAAACCATTTTTGTCTCATGAAATTTCAATGCCCTCCTCTGTATAAATATGGCAACTTCAAGATGACAGATAAGTTCAAAGTCACACTATAACCTGATTTTCAATGTCGCTCTCAATATTTGTACTTTCTACCTACCTCTTTAATTTTGGATTCGAATCGATCATCAAATCAAACAATTCAATTCATATTCAACACTAACAAATCAAATTTAATACTACAAACTTAAAAAATAAATCATCCAAAGAAACAAAATGAGTAAGTAATCCTATATTTTTTTCTTATCATCCAATAAATCTTTAATACTCATTTATATTTTTTTATTGAACAATTTAAATCATAAAATTACTAGTAAAATATTTGTAATTGTGATTGAGACTACCAGAGAGCGTTTCACATATTCAATAACAAAAAATATACAAAAAGCTGTGGTGAAAACAATGATAATTGGTTTTAGTTTTGTCTTTATTATATTTTTATTTTTATTTTTCTGTGGATAATGTGAAAACAGAGAAACAAGTTAGAATCGTAAGTGTACCTTGGCAAATTACAATCTTTGGGTTGCCATCTCCACTTTGTGTAGAACAAATCAAGTCTTCCATTCTCAGAACACCGAAATCCTAAATCAATATATTTGCAATCTTTTGATTCATACAATGGATACCTTTCATCCCAAACCCAATTACCCTCAAACAAATCACACCCATCACACTTTTCATCAAGAAATTCAACTCTACTATGTTCTTGTTCCGTTGACCAAGTCAACCTCTTGAATTGACCCGAAAGACCAAATTTTCCGTCGAGTTCTCTAAAATCCAAGTAGAAGAAAAAACATATAGTAAAGGCAAGTACTAGGAAAAATCCAACAACACCAAGAGACGGTTCCAACAACCTTAACCGTTTCACCTTCCTTAGTGTTTCAAACACTAACATGTCTTCCACGTGTTGATTTGGAGAATTCTTAGTAGAAGACATTCAATCCTAAAATTATAAATTGTTTGTATCAATTTAATTTAATTTAACGATGGCGGTTTGTGAAGAGTGGAAGATGATACAAAACAAGAAGGGTAGCATATAAGCAATATATGGCACTTTTTATGCACCCCAATAAAATTGAAGCGTTTTATATAATCTTTTGCTTGATAATAGGTTAAATATCGTAAATGATAAGCCAAATGGGAAAAGAAAAGATATGGGTGTTCAACAAGCAAAGGAGCATTCAATATGATGACTTATTATTTTTTTGACAACTTCTTGTTATATGTACATTTATTTATTATTTTATTTTTTGTGACAATTTCTTATTATATTTATATTCATAATAATTAATGTCATAATTTATACTTGTGATATCATTAATTAGATGAATACATCATATGCAAAATCTTTATCATAAGGGTGATTTAAATCATAATTTTATTGAACTTTTTCAGGGCATAAATAAAGGAAGCGACGTGCCCCACGTTGTTACGAAGGTAGTGGGGAAATTTGGTTTCTAATTGGATTGTAGTGTCACTCATATAACTGGACTTTTTTTTACCCAACATTTTCGTCTTTTATTAATAACCGTAACTTCTAATAAAAAATTAACTACCGTAACTTGTGTTTAATTTATATTTTTTTTTTGTTGTTTAATACAAAGGCAAGGAATGATTATTAAGTATTGATTATATCATGAACGATAGAGCTTAGAATGAAAATTATTTAATTTTTTTAAATGATTATATGTGTTTAAATAAATTTAAATTAGTATTATTTATATACGATTGTATGTTCAAAATTTAACTTCTCACTTTTTTTATTTGATACATATTAGTAAGTTTTATATTCAATTGATAACATATTTGAAAATATTTATATATTAATTATAATAAATCTTTTTTACAAATAAAATAGAGAATCTCTTTTTTATATGAGATTGAACTAAAGAGAAGATGTGACCAATAAACTATTAAAATAGAAAATCTCTATTATAAGTATAACTCAAATAAATAAATTAAAAAGGTAGTAAAATACATTAAGTATGTTCAACAATACGTTTCATTTGCCCATCAAATATGAGATTCCATTTAGTTCTCAAACATTATAATTATATATCCCGCTTTTTTCTAATATTTATTAAGAATAAATATTTTGGTATGGCCTATTTTATTACAAATATGTGTATGTAGTTTCTTTTTTTAAATAAATAGTAAGTTTTTAATATATAACTTTTAATCAATTCTTAATTTCTACAAACTGTTTTTCTTAAAAACACTTTTAAAATGTTGGTTTTTTTATAGTTATTTTTTTACACAGTATATGTTTCTTATATTACTTATAAAATATACATGCTTCCCTACAGGTAGTATCAATTAAAAAATTAATATTTTCTTTATGTTAT
>JBBPBS010001075.1:9991936-10025671 GCA_037974835.1 Cicer judaicum | reverse complement strand
ATATGCATTAGTTATAAATGTGATTTCTTATTATATTTATCAATGATAAATATTTATCTTATATTTTTTATTTATATTTTTTTTTTATTTATCGCTATCAAATAAATGTATAATATTATTTTTATGCATCAATGACAAGTATTTATCTCGTATTTTTTTATTTAATATTTATTAATAATAATTTTTTGTATTGTGATTTTTCATATTAAGCACCGACAATTGAGTTTGATATTTATCCTACGCTTTTTTAATATTTTTTATATTTGTTTCATGTTTTTTCATTTTGAACATTTATCTCACATATTAAATTAATTTATTTCTCTTTAAATTTATAATTAGTATTTAATATTTGTTCTATATTTTTTTATTAGTATAGCAACACTTCTAAACTATCACTTCAAAACTGAATCACTTATGAGTTCCTTGCAAGACTATGTAAAAAAAAAATAAGAAAGTGGGTTGAGATGGGATTATAATTTCATGATATAGGATAAAAACCATCCAAAGATATAGCAAAACCACTCTAACCAGTGGAGCTTTGGTTTGTTAGCTTGTTGATTTTATTATTTCATTAGATTTGGAACAATATAAGTTGTATTATTTTTGCGATTAGATGTTTAATTAATAATTATTTGTATACTTTGTGTGAAATGTCATCAAAATTAGTCAACAGTGTTTGTTTTGTATGGTGAAATTTTGTGTGGGTTAGCTTTTTTCGAAAAATAATTCTTTATAGCAAATAAAAGTTACATTTATCTGTAGAGACAAATGTAGTATTTTGAAAAGATTAATTGAGTCAATTGTGAATTTCTTTATTATGTAGAGACTAAAATTTAATGTCTTACATTTTATAGAGATTCATTGTATATTTAAATTTAAAAATCATTAACTAGTTAGCCGTTAAAAAACTAATGGTGTTAAATATTATGAACTTGAACAAAAATATTTATATTTTGTTGGATTTAAACTAATTCTTTTTCTTCTTTTATTGAAAATATTAAAATTAAAATTCTTGTAAGAATTAATTACATATTTAAACTAATAAAAAAATGCTTATTCTACTTTCATATGTTATTGTAATAAATTTTAATGTGATGGTGAGAATTTAAAGCATATCAATTCATCTCATGCCTCCAGTATTGAATAACTTCAAATGTATTTCTTACTTTTTCATGATAATCAATCAATGACAATTTGACTAATTTGTTATTATATATATATCTATATATATATATATATATATATATATATATATATATATATATATATGAATATGATGTGTGTTTCATCAATCTAGTTTAATAAAGATTAAAGACAAACAAAAATAAGATTTTTATTCTTGACTTAATCTTGTTGTTGTTGTCGGTTTCAATTAGATGGAGAAATGTATGAATATCTCGAGCAAAAACATTAGAAGTCACATACATGATGATATTGCATTTTATATTTTATCAAAATTACCGGTAAAATCTTTGAAGCGATTTGGGTGCATACGTAAATTATGAGCTTTCTTATTTGAAAATTATTATTTTATGAACATCTATCGCAACAATTTCATAGGTAGAAACCACTCTAAGTACGTCAGTTCATCTTATCTCTTTAATCAGCGTGACATGGTTAATCATAAATGGATGTCCAATTTATTTTTATTTTCTAGTGAGAGATTTGAAAGGAAGGTCAAATTAAATTATTCACTTCCAGTTAAATATATTGACACAGATGTAACTATTTTTGGTTCTCATAGTATCAATGGTATTCTATGTATCAATTTTGATAAATTTTTTGCATTGTGGAACCCATTTACCGAGGAAATCAAGGTCATTCCTCCTAGTCCTATTGAGTTTATACCTTACCGCAATGTTAGGCCTTGTATTTATGGATTTGGTTACGACAAAGTTATGGATGACTTTACATTGTTTAATCATTAAATTAAAAAACTATAAGACTTGTGTCTTACTCTATATTTTTAGCACGATACTTTTCTTTATTCGTATTTTATGAAATAATAGATTTCGTAATCTTGATTTTTTTTTAGTGTGATATGATTTTTATTCAAAACAGTTATTTTTGTAACTAAAAGATATTTATCTGGCAACTAAAATTTTGATTAAAGTTTAAAATGAAGCTTTATATTTTTGGGAAATCGAAAAAATTTAATCCAATAGTCAAATTTAAAATGGGATTTGATTTCAATAAAATTTGAGACGAGGCTTCTTGGTGTGGCTTGTGATTTTGTTGAGGCAGTTTATATTGTTGACGTTAAAAATATTAAACCGAATAATTTTCAAGAACTTGTTGATTGTTTTTCCACTTTTATAAACACTTTTATAAAATTACTGAAATTTTGTGGTGTTTTATTTCGAAACTGAATGAAATTATTGTGCAAACTTTTTCATTATTGAATTTGTGTTAGGACTATCAAGCAGCGGTTCATAAATAAATGTTGTCTATCCTATTTAATTTATTAAATGGTTAAGTAATTATAGTTGAGATGGTTAAAACAATGTTGTGAGAGTATCCTCTTTTGCATAAATTTGATTAAATTAAACTTTCAAAAAATGTAGTATGAAATTATTCATGTGAATAATTGTTAGCTCGATGGATGACACAATTTGGCTAGATAGTGACATATTTGCTACGTTAAATGTGTGGTGAATATAAACATTATTTCCAATGTGAACGATAGAATGCCAAAAGGAGATCATTAGAAGTGGCAAAATGAATACATTAGATGAATATGCATTTGAATTGTAATGATCAAAATAATCCATTTACAATTCACAAAAAATTCTTTTAAAAAATCCAACCAAATTCATCCATTACAAATAAAAATAATCCAATCCATTGATTATTACTATTTAATAGATTGATATCCATCCATTTCACTTAATATTTTTTTTAATATTATAGTAAATTACTTACATGCGCATCATATTGTTAGTCTCACAGTCAGGTTGATAGTTTCTTGTCAGTCACGCTAATTGTGAGTTTGCTTGTAATGGTTTATAGGATACTTGTACTAGGTTGTTATAAGTTAGTTATTTAAGTTATGGTTGTTGCCCAACTTCATATCTCTTCTCATCTTCAACCATGACAAGATCAAACAACAACAACAAAATATCAATCTTGATCCTGCACAAAACACTAGCAAATCTTATTACATTCACCCAAGTTAGGATCCTTCTTCTGTACTTGTTACTGATGCCTCAATGGAACCAATTACATTCACATAAGTGATGGTCCTTCTTCTTTACCAATAATTGTTTGTCCATACTCATATCTTAAATTTCTCTCTCTTGTTGTAAAGATTGTTAAATGAGATCTTGTTATGGAAAACTATGTTGATCGCATCAAATATAATGAACATTTCATTATGTTTGTCTATATTAATTAGTTAAATTTAGTATTTTTTTTATATCTTTAAAATAAAAATGAGAGAGAAGAGATAAATACTTGAAGAATAATTTTGAAAAAGAATATATATATTGTTAACAAATTTAATTTCAAAACTATTTTTCTTAAATCTTGTGCATTTATCGAAAATGTGTTATATCTAGGGACAAAGATGCACAGACAAACCGTGGCTAATTTTTTTTGACTATGTTTTGACACTTTAGCCACGGTATTGACCGTAGTTAAATGTCATCTTTTTTGTAGTGTTTGAAAAGATAGATCGAGTCAATTGTGGAACAATAGGAAAAAGAGATAGTATTTTAAAAATATGAATTGAGTCAATTGTGGAACAATTTAATTTACCTCTTAAAGAATTTTTTGGTAGTTTCTCACCAAAAAGCACGTCATTGGATTTGTCTTCGACATTTCTTCACGATCTTTCACCACGGTTCTTGCCAGTGGTGACTGTCGTGGCACTACGATGCATCCGCCACCTCAAAATCTAGCATCATGTAAGTGAAATAATATTTTCTTCTTAAAATTTAAATCCAAAATCTTAAATTTATAAATTGTTGGATCCTTATAAATGAATATGTACAAAAAATAATAGTTCTTTTTTTTATTCTTATACTAAAATTAGAACTCTAAAAATTAATTTTGTCTTTCTCAATTCTCCTATTATTTTTACTCATTTGTGACTTAAGTTTGCGAAGAAGAAAAAAATAATTAGTATTGTTTGTAAAATGGACATACCTCAGCAATGACATTGAATTGAAGAGATAAACATGTTTGTCATTTAAACATTTATTGGGGGTGCCAATATGACTGGATTCTGATAAGTGAATCTGGGCCACAGAAAAATAAAATGGAGGAGTGGCTTTAAATATTGAAAATAGGAAAGATAACAGCTTCAAAAGTCTTCCATATAACCTTTTTTTTAGGCAAAGTCTTCTCTACCCTGTCTCTCAAAAGGTTCCCTGCCCAACATTTTTTAAAGAGAAATTATTATCGGACATAAATTTTGACATGAAACACTCGTTTAAATATATTATTTTAGTTTTGGTTAAAATATAATTTTATTTATTTATAATATTTATTTTGGTCTTTTATTTTTATTTTTTTTATGGTTATTTATTTTTTATTTTTTATGTAAAATTCGTTTAAATTTTAATAATATGACAAATTCCAATAATTGTACAAAATTTAAAAGATTAAAATGATTATTAAATAAAAGATCATATATCAAAATTAATTAAAAATAAATAAATAATTAAAACAAATATGAAATAAAAGATAAATTATTAAAATTATAGCTAATTTTTTAATTTTTTATTAATATTATTTTTCTCCTCAAACAATTATCTATTTTATACTATTTCATGTGTGTGATGTCAGAAATGAAAATCGTGATGTAGCATTTTTATTTTTTAAAGATCCGAATGAACCAAGCAACTGTTGTCAATACAGAATTGGATGGGGAAATACAATAACAAACATTTCACATCAAAATATTGTATTGTATTGCGATCTTGTCTTGTACAATTTGAACCATTGTACATGACTTCAAAATGATTTTAATTTTTTTTTTAATAATTACGATATATTTAATAAATAAATAAAATTTAAACAGCTCATTATATCTGATTTTATTGGGCTTAACAAGGGAAAAATATCATAGAATTAAAAAAATTTATTTTGATAAAATAGATGATTAAGATATTATTTAATTTTTCTTTTGATATGTTATTTGGAAGTATCTTTAAAAGTTATGAATTTGCTTCAATAAATAATAGAATTATATATTTTTTAAATAGTTGCAAAGTTAATATTAATTTGAAGTTGTATTTAAATATTATATATAATTTATTTATTTTGATAAATTTCAAAAAATATTTAAAGATTTTGATTTTTTATTTGACGAAATATAATATTTTAAAATAATTTATAATTATTAAATCTATACTTTTTCTATTAAATTTTCAATTTTTTAAATTCAAACAATACCTTCAAAAACATTACCACTTACCACTGCGTTAATCACTTTTAAAAATGCTAAAGAAACAATCATGATTTCATGCAAAATGCAACATAAAGCTATGACATCTAGAAACATTCACTTTGCATGCCGCTACTGTATTCTTGTATTAATAGTTTAATAATAATATTTAAAGTCATTTGACTAGTGATAGTAATAAATTAAAGTCATTTGAATAGTGAAACAAATTACGAACCTGAAATGCACGGGAGCATAAGTACGAAAAGAAAACTTGAGTCTTGCTAGGATTTATTGTATCTTGTATCCAATTCAATATTGTCTCCATAGATTCTACATTTCTTATAATTAATAATAATATCAATTCTAAAATACTAAAAAATAAATTATTATACAAAGTTTTTCTTTTCACTTTCATATATTTTATAATTCTTATAATTAATAATGATATCAATTCTAAAATACTTAAAAATAAATTAATTAATTTTATCCACAAGTACATAGAGAATTTAAATAACAAACACATTTTAAAAATATTACTTTCCTCTTGTATAACTTTATACCAATAAAAAATGAATCTTTTTTCTCTAAAGAGTTCTCAACATCACCATGAGAGAAATGATATACAATCACTTCTTGAATGAAATGGTGTTCTCATGGTCACTTTTTTGAAGTAATACAGTGTTTTATGAAGAAATACTCAGTTAATTAAAAAAAATGATTAAAATGTGTATATATATATATATGTATAGAGGATAAAGTAGGGACAATGACATGAAACACCTCTCCAAATTAACCTAGAGTGGGTTAACCAATTTATTATTAAAAATTGAAGGTGAGAAATGTCGTAAATACTACATGATCAAAGTCATGTGAAAAAGCAAAAAAGTAGGCCACACACCTTTTTTTATATTTCTTTAAATAGCAAATAATGTTTCACAATTTTATTTTTTTCATTTCCGCCCCTTTGATAGTAAGGAAAACCAAGATTTTAATATTTATCGAAGATCTACATGAGTCACCATCGCTTATTAGATCAGATTTAACTGTCTAGTCATTGGTCCAGGCCTTGTAAGAGACCCGTTTCTTCTAGTATGCTTTCTCTTCATAAGAATCACCTTACATGTTGCCCGTGTCCTCGATCGTTACTACTAACTAACAGTTGTACAATGTTATTAGGACTGTGAGAGTGAAATCATGAGACATGCAAGACAGTCAAACATCCCAATTGTGATAGATGGGATATGTATGTTGAGGTTTTGACACCTTGTAGTCTGATTAATTAACATGTGTCTATTTCTTACTGTATTGGGGATATTTCATGATGGACTTTTTCTTGTTACAAATAATCTTGAACCTAGTCATATAAAAACATAATAGTCAACAGTTAACATGATAACACAAGATCATATAAATGAGAATTAATTGAGTTGATAAACTCATATCACTGAGAACAAATATCTCTGTATTATTGCATCTTAATGGGTGTGGTCAATACTGGTTCGATGGTCATCTGCCATGAACAGTGAAGAAATTTGGAATTTGAGGTATACATATTTGATTCTAGCAAATAGTTGGTGGCCATTGCTGAGTCAATGTATAATGATGAAATGACGGAGCTTGCAATGTCTAAACAAAATATAAATGCATTAATATAAATGATTAGTTAATTAATTAAGACATTAAATTATAATAAAATTAATATTATTATTATTATTATTATTATATAGTTGACTAATATTTTAAATTATTTTTATTGTTTTTTAAATTATTTTTCATAAATTATCTTGTAAATAAATCAGTCACCGTTCAAATTTTTCATACAATATCTCCTATGAAAAGTTCAAACATATGTTATAATCCATCATTGCATACAAAATTCAATTTACCCGCTTAATTAACATTGCATTGGATTATGCATCAAAAGAAAGATATTACCTTTATGCGTGACTTAGTAACAATATTATGTACTTGTTCTAAAGAAAATGTGGTGTTGTAAAAGTTATCTCAAGGCATACAAGAAAAATCATCATGAAAATACAATAGTGTTTTTGTAGCTTAAATGAAATACCAACTATAAGTTTGATTGGCCATTGATGACAGAAAAAAAATTTGGTCAGGAAGGTATGCTATGCCTTATTAAAAGAATAAAAATCACGTCGATTCAAATAGGGTTCCACATCCAACCAAATTGCATCCATATTCATAACCAGTTTTTAAAATTAATTTATGCTCTGATTTACTTTTTAAAAACTCTTTTTAAAAATCAAATAACTCGTTTGTTAAACTATTTTATAATAGTAGTTTTGAGAAGTGAGAAAGCAAAACAGCTTAAATAAACTTTATTTCTCAACATGTGAAGAGCAGAACATTCTCACCAATGGTATTTACATAATTATAACAATGTATTTTTATGTTTTTTCAAACAGTTCACTTTACACTCATGCTAATAGAATTTGCTTTTCATTCTTTCTTTGCAATAAAAGTGGCATTGGATTCCAATCCACATTTCTTTTGAATAAAGTAACACTAAATTTTTATACCAATTTTTTTTTTCACTTTCATATATTCTACATTTCTTATAATTAATAATGAAATCAATTCTAAAATACTTAAAAATAAATTAATCAATTTTATCTACAAGTACATATTAGTAGAGAATTTAAATAACAAACACGTTTTAAAAGATATTACCTTTATGTTATTTAGATTCATACCAATAGAGATTTCTCCAAAGAGTCCTCAAGATCACCATGAGAGAAATGACATACAATCACTTCTTGAATGAAATGGTGAGTGATAGTAATTAACACAAGCATTAAGATCAACAATTTTAGTGTTCTCATGGTCACTTTTTTAAGTAATACAATGTTTTATGAAGAAATACTCGTAAATTAAAAAAATGATCAAAACATGTATATATACATGTATAGAGGATAAAGTAGGGACAATGACATGAAACACCTCCCCAAATTAACCTGGAGTGGGTTAACCCAGTTATTAAAAAAAATTGAAGGTGAGAAATATCGTAAATACTACATGATCAAAGTCATGTGAAAAACCAAAAAAGTGGGCCCCACATATTTTTTATGTTTCTTTAAATAGCAAATAATGTTTCACAATTTTATTTTTTTTCATTTTTACCCCCTTCATAGTAAGGAAAACCAAGATTTTAATATTTATCAAAGATCTACATGTGTCACCATCGCTTATTAGATCAGATTTAACTGTCTAGTCATTGGTCCAGGCCTTGGAAGAGACCCGTTTCTTCTAGTATGCTTTCTCTTCATAACAATTACTTGATCCCGGTTTTATTATACACTTCGAAATGGCATATCTATCTTTATTTCTTGTGTTTGCTTTGTGATAAATGTTGTTCTCTTTCTCAGTATGTATGTATGTATGTATGTATATGTTAACATACATGTATATATCTTGTTACCTTACATGTTGCCCGTGTCCTCCATCATTACTACTAACTAACAGTTGTACAACGTTATCAGGATTGTGTGAGTGTAATCATGAGACATGCAAGACAGTCAAACATCCCAATTGTGATAGATGGGGTATGTATGTTGAGGTTTTGACACCTTGTAGTCTGATTAATTAACACGTGTCTATTTCTTACTGTATTGAGCATATTTCAGGATGGACTTTTTCTTGTTACAAATAATCTTGAACCTAGTCATATAAAAAAATAATAGTCAACAGTTAACATGATAACACAAGATCATATAAATGTAATAGAGCTGATAAACTCACATCACTGAGAACAAATATCTCTGTTGCTGCATCTTAATGGGTGTGGTCAATACTGGTTCGATGACCATAGGCCATGGATAGTGAATTTGAGGTATACATCTTTGATCCCAGCAAATAGTTGGTGGCCATTGTTGAGTCAATGTATAATGATGAAATGACTGAGCTTGCAATGTCTAAACAAAATATAAATGCATTAATATAAATAATTAGTTAATTAATTAAGACATTAAATTATAATAGAATTATTATTATTATTATTATTATTATTATATAGTTGACTAATATTTTAAATTATTTTTTTTATTTTTTAAATTATTTTTCATAGATTATCTTGTAAATAAATCAATCGCCATACAAATTTTTCTTACAATATCTCCTACGAAAAGTTCAGACATATGTTATAATCCATCATTGCATACAAAATTCAATTTACCCGCTTAATTAACATTGCATTGGATTAAGCATCAAAAGAAAGATATTACCTTTATGCGTGACTTAATAATAATATTATGTACTTGTTCTAAAGAAAATATAGTGTTCTAAAAGTTATCTCGGGGCATACAAGAAAAATTATCTTGAAAATACAATAGTGTTTTTGTAGCTTAAATGAAATACTAACTATAAGTTTGATTGGCCATTGATGACAGAAAAAAAATTTGGTCAGGTATGTTGGGCCTTATTAAAAGAATAAAAGTCACGTCTATTCAAATAGGGTTGCAGATCCAACCTTATTGCATCCATATTCATAACCAGTTTTTAAAATTAAGATATTAATTTATGGTCTGATTTACTTTTTAAAAACTCTTTTTAAAAATCAAATAACTCGATTGTTGAACTATTTTATAATAGAAGTTTTGAGAAGTGAGAAAGCAAAACAACTTAAACAAATTTTGTTTCTCAACGTGTGGAGAGCAGAACATTTTAACTAATGGTATTTACGTAATTATAACAAAATATTTTTATATTTTTTCAAACCGTTCACTTTACACTCATGCTAATATGAGGTGATTTTCATTATTTCTTTGCAATAAAAGTGGCACTGGGATTCCAATCCACATTTCTTTTGAATAAAGTAACACTAAATTTTTATACAAAGTTTTTTTTTTCACTTTCATGTATTCTACATTTCTTATAAATAATAATGATATCAATTCTAAAATACTTAAAAATAAATTATTATACAAAGTTTTTCTTTTTACTTTCATATATTCTACATTTCTTATAATTAATAATGATATCAATTCTAAAATACTTAAAATTAAATCAATCAATTTTATCTACAAGTACATATTAGTAGAGAATTTAAATAACAAATACGTTTTAAAAGATATTACATTCTTGTTATTTAGTTTCATACCAACAGAGAATGAATCTTTTTTCTCCAAAGAGTCCTCAAAATCAACCATGATAGAAATGATAGATAATCACTTCTTGAATGAAATGGTGAGTGAGAGTAATCAACACAAGCAATTAAGATCAACAATTTTAGTGTTCTCATGGTCACTTTTTTGAAGTAATATAGTGTTTTATGAAAAAATACGTGTTAATTAAAAAAATGATCAAAACATGTATATAGTATAGAGGATAAAGTAGGGACAATGACATGAAACACCTTCCGAAATTAACCTGGAGTAGGTTAACCCAGTTATTAAAAAAAAATTGAAGGTGAGAAATATCGTAAATACTACATGATCAAAGTCATGTGAAAAAGCAAAAAAAGTGGGCCCACATCTTTTTTATGTTTCTTTAAATAGCAAATAATGTTTCACAATTTTATTTTTTCATTTCCGCCCCTTGATAGTAAGGAAAACCAAGATTTTAATATTTATCGAAGATCTACATGTGTCACCATCTCTTATTAAATCAGATTTAACTGTCTAGTCATTGGTCCAGGTCTTGGAAGAGACCCGTTTCTTCTAGTATGTTTTCTCTTCATAAGAATCACTTGATCCCGGTTTTATTATACACTTCGAAATGGCATATCTATCTTTACTTCTTGTGTTTGCTCTGTGATAAATGTTGTTCTCTTTGTCGGTATGTATGTATATGTTAACATGCATGTATATGTTAACATGCATGAATATATCTTGTTCCCTTACATGTTGCCCGTGTCCTCCATCGTTACTACTAACTAACAGTTGTACAATGTTATTAGGACTGTGTGAGTGAAATCATGAGATATGCAAGACAATCAAACATCTCAATTGTGATAGATGGGGTATGTATGTTGAGGTTTTGACACCTTGTTGTCTGATTAATTAACATATGTCTATTTCTTATTGTATTGGGCATATTTTATGATGGACTTTTTCTGGTTACAAATAATCTTGACTTTGTTAATGGCTATGCCTTAGTTGTTCTAACCCCAAATGTCAAGGATGGTAATTCTACCAATAATGTGTATGGTAAACAAGAAAACACCAAGAATGAGGATGATCATAATTGTGGCAGCCAACAAGGTCCATTCACTCAAAATCATATCAAATGGATTCCGAACCCGATACAATAGGTTAATTTGGGACTAATTATAGAGCCAATCACATAGCTTCCTCTTTTCAGGTTGGTTTAACCCTTGTTGATAAGACCGCAGGTAAACATTTCTTAATTGTTATCAATAATTATCACAAAGATGTGGTTTGTCCAAATTAAACCAATTAATATCAAGTTACCTAATTGGACTGATATAGTGTTGACTATGTAAGAACTGCATTTGTTACAAAATATTTAAATTTGGATTTTGTTTTGTTTTTACCTAAGTTCTCCTTTAATCTCATTTATATCCTAAGATTATGTAATCAATTAAATTGTTATGTTGTTTTCAATACTAATGGTTGTTCTATCTAGGACTTGAGGACTAAGAAGAGGATTGGTACATCTGACCTTGTTGATGGGCTTTACTACCTCAAAGGGTCAAAGCCGTATTTGCAAAATTGAAAAGATTGCAATATAAATTGTATTAACAATCACAAAGTTAGACATATTCCCAAATCAGCTTATGACATTTTCGTTTAGTTCACATTTCTAACATTTGTATGATGATTTTGAATAATCAGTTTTCTTATATAGGTTATGGTGACAAACATGTTTGTGACATTTGTCGTTTATCCAAACAAAAGAAGTTACATTTTCCTAATAGTAATCACAATGTTTGTGCCCCTTTTGATTTAATTCATGCTTATATATGAGCCATTTTTCTGTTCAATCTCACCATCATTTTAAGTATTTTCTCACTATTTGGGTTATTTTCATGAGAGAAAAAAATCTGAGACTAGAGGTTATATTGAGTTCTTCATTATACTTATACTCAATTAGTTTGAAAAAAAAATCAAACTTTTTGGAAAGGGAAATGGTTTAGATTTATTAGTTCAGATTTGTATTCTAATATGGGCATTGTGCATCAAACCACCTATATTGAGACACCTCAATAGAATGTAAGGATGGAAAGAAAACATCAATATATTTTAAATGTGGTTAGAGGTATTTTATTTCAATCCAACCTACCTGTGATTTTTTGAACCTATGTTGATAATCATGTTGTTCATATTATTAACAAAATTCCTACTCCTTTACTTAAAAATAAGTTACCATATCAATGTATAACACTAACCCTCATTTGACCAATTTTAAAGTTTTTCGATGTTTTTATTATGCATCCACTCTTACTTCTCAAAGATATAAGCGTGATAGTCGTGCCAAGAAATGTGTTTTCTTGAGATATAAGGCAGGTACAAAGGGTTACCAACTTTATGATATCCAAAGTAAAAGTTTTATCATTTTAAGAAATGTGGTGTTTTAAAACTTGTCATTCCTTGCAATCCAAACAATTCAAATTTAAGGAATTGGGATTGCATTCCTATTAATACAAGTAAACCTACTATTATTGAGCAGCATAAAGCCCATTATGATTTGGAAGGGGAGCATACCCCAAGCTCACAACCTTATGAGTATGAGCAAGGTGATGACTTTATTATACAACAGCCTTATGAACATGAGGAAGGTTCTAATTCCATTGCTCAACAAAACCAAGATAATAATGATAATCAGTGCATTAGAAGATCAGGACGGACATGACACCAACCAACCTATCTAACAGATTATGAGTATCAAATCACAAGTCACTTAACCATCAAACCAGGTGTACCCTATCTTATTTGTAATTATGTTTCTTTTGCTAATTTATCTTTGTCTCACAAAGAGTTTTCTTTGTCTATTTCAAATGAAAATAATCAAAGAATTATGAGGAGGTAAAGAAACATCCATATAGAAATAAAGCCATGGAAGATGAATTGAAGGCTCTAGAAACCAACACCACATGGGAGATTTCATACATACTCCTGAATAATACTTGATATTTACTGAATAATACTTGCTTAATCCGACTATGAGACTACGTCAATTCACCAGTTGCAATGAATACATTAGTAACTACCAAAGTTGCCTCTTGTTCCTATCCCTCTCATGTTAGTTTATGTTTCACAAACCCTCTCATGTTAGTTTATGTTTCACAAACTATTTAATGTCTCATATAGAGAAAAGATAACAAAGTTTCCACAGCATCTTGCCACATGAAAATATGACATTGTTTCCTACTTGACATAACTTATGCTAAAGACTTTAATTATTTGGAATTAATTCAATAAAAAATATATATGATTACAATTAACATACTATATATTTTATAGCGTTCTTCTAACTAAACTAATAAATTTTAAATGACTTATACTATCAACTCCAACTATATGTAACAAATCTCTAACCGTATCGAACTGAAATAGATTCTTCAGAAACTCACAATGTTACAAGTAACTAGTAGAAACAATTACACAAAGGGTAAGCAGAATAATTTTTTCTTGTTCTTTTGGATCAAAGAGCAAAACATTATTACCAATTCAAACCACACAAAGCAACAAAATAATCCAATATGACCATAAAATTATGAAACCAAATGAAATAAAAGAGTTATTATTATTACTAAAGAAAAAAAGAGTGAAAGCAGTTAATTCCCAAAATACAATAAAAACAAAGCAAATAATTTTACGAATTGCGCTCAGGGAAAGAGAAGGGCTCCTTGAAAGTTGAAGATGAGTGAGAATCAGAATCAGAATCAGAATCAGAATCAGATTGGTGAAGCTGATTTTGATGCTGCTGCTGAAGTTTAGCTTTCTCGAGATAAGGCTTGAAACCAATTTGAATGCTCAAGTAACCAAACGCTATTGCTCCTAACACCACTATCCCTGACCTAATTGCGTTCATCTTCATATCTGATTTCGGAATCGGAGCCATACCCTCTTCAATTCAACAACAACAAAAACAAATTTCCTCTCTTTTGAATGTGAATGTTTCTAGAAATTGTATATAAAAAGTTCAAAACGACGTGTCGTTTTGAGTATCTTCCAAATTGGGAACACGTGGACGTCACGTGAGTCATCCTATGGCAAATAGTTAAAATAATTGGAAAAGAGAGAAACTTTCTCACTATTCCGGAATTCTGAGCTTAGTTCCTTTTTGGGCTTCTTTTTGGTAAGTTTTTTTTTATTGGTTCCCTTTATTCACTGGTTGTGTTGGTGCGCTATGTTATGTGAAAAATTGAAGTCTTTATATGAATTTGGTATGAGAAATGGGGGGTTTGTGTTTGTAAGATAATGATGATTGGGTTGTGAATAGGGATTGCTGTTTGGTGATGTTAATGAATTCCAAGTTATGTTTGTTGCGTTGTGCAAACAATTGTATGCTACTGGATTGTTCACCTGTTTTCAGACGGCAACAGTTCTTGATAAGATCTCTTGGAGGTGGAGGTGGCATTGATCATCACACCAATTATAGTTCTGGAAAAATGCAGTCTGTTGAGGTTGATGCTGAGAATATTATTAGAGCAATTACTCCTGCCCTAGATTCTAGTAGACATAAAGGCCAGGCAGGTACACAATTCTTGCAAATCCATGTCATCATTTTTTAGGATTATGAATATGTTTTTCATTCTAATTTGTAGGACTGAATATTTAGTAGGGGGATTAAAAACAAAAAATTTAACTTTTATAGGAACTACATATATATTTCACTTTTTGTTTATATGATGACGATGATGACATGATATCAAAGGAAAATAAAATATGTGTCTTCTTTATGTCATTCCATGTGTGCTAGCCTTTCTGTTAATAGGCAAATATTAGTTATTAGTATGTTATGTTAATATTCAAGGTTTTAACTCTAAACCGACTTCTCAAACTCCTTCTAGTGTCTTAACTTAACGACTTCAGCTATGCCTCGGAGACATGTGGTAGCCTATTTACTTGTACATCTTAGTTTATTTCGATTTTTCCTTCTTTTGCCTTATATTTTCTAAACATTTCCATGTGCTTGGTTTTTTATATTTCATTCATTTCATTTGGCAATTGGAGCCCTACCAAGGCTGTGGTGAGTTGTGTTTATCTAAGGAAATTCAGAAAGTAATATGTTGTCAATTATGTCTCAAGGACTAACTTTGTATTACTTATATGTATGTTTGTTTATTACTTATATGTATGATAGAGAATAAGAAACATCTAAAAAAACATTCACTTCTGTTTCAAATCAGGGAATATAGCTGTTATTGGAGGGTGCCGCGAATATACAGGTGCCCCGTATTTTGCTGCTATTTCAGCCTTAAAAATTGTTAGTATCTGTACTCTTTCTACTCTTTTTTCTAAGTTACTATACTTATTCTTCTTGAATGAAAATCATACTACCACCATTTTTTTCATCCATGCAGGGTGCAGATTTGTCTCATGTATTCTGTACAAAAGATGCTGCTCATGTCATTAAAAGCTATAGTCCTGAGTTGATTGTGCACCCTGTATTGGAAGAATCGTATAGTGTCAGGTATGACCTCTATGGAATCTTCATCTTTCTGACTGCACATTTCAAACAATACCAAGTGAATGTTGTTTTTAACGAGAGACTGATTTCAGGGAAGAGGACAAGAAGATGATATCAAGCAAGGTTCTTGCTGAAGTTGACAAATGGATAGAAAGATTTAACTGTCTAGTCATTGGTCCAGGCCTTGGAAGAGACCCATTTCTTCTAGTATGCTTTCTCTTCATAAGATTCACTTGATCCCGGTTTTATTATACACTTGGAAATGGCATATCTATCTTTAGCTTCTTGTGTTTGCTTTGTGATAAATGTTGTTCTCTGTCAGTATGTATGCATGTATATGTTAACATGCATGTATATATATCTTGTTACCTTACCTGTTACCCGTGTCCTCCATCATTACTACTAACTAACTATTGTACAATGTTATCAGGACTGTGTGAGTGAAATCATGAGACATGCAAGACAGTCAAACATCCCAATTGTGATAGATGGGGTATGTATGTTGAGGTTTTGACACCTTGTAGTCTGATTAATTAACATGTGTCTATTTCTTACTGTATTGGGCATATTTCAGGATGGACTTTTTCTTGTTACAAATAATCTTGACCTTGTTAGTGGCTATGCCTTAGCTGTTCTCACCCCAAATGTCAATGAATATAAGAGACTTGTACAGAAAGTCCTGAGTTCTGAAGTAAATGATGAAGATGCCACTCAGCAAGTGCTATCTCTTGCCAAACAGTAAGATCGTTCTACTTTTTTTTGAGCCCTCTCTGTAACTATAAAGCTGTGAAAACTTATTATCTCTAAATTCTAACTGGAATGAGTTCTTAATCTTTCTTGATTATGCACTGTATTGATAACCATGTAATCAGCTTGATGCTCAGGCTGATTCATGGCATATGCATGTCAAGGCTGATTATGTTCCTTTGATTTCTTGGTAAAAGATAATTAACAACATTTTCAACATAAAGAACTAGAGCACGATAAGTTGTCTGATTGGATTACAGATACGTTTGAGTGATTTCTCATTGTTATCTGGTACTAAGTTCAGAAGTTTGCTGACAATTGTGGACTGCATTTTGCAGAATTGGCGGTGTTACTATCCTAAAAAAAGGAAAATCTGATCTAATAAGCGATGGTGACACAGGTAGATCTTCGATAAATATTAAAATCTTGGCTTTCCTTACTATCTTGTTTCTATTTTTTTTGGGGGGGGGGGGTTATGAATGTCATTTTCAATTCCAACAAGAATGCAATGTTCGCGCCGCATGCCATACTTGCACGTGAAAAGTACTGTTGAAAACTTTCATGTTCTGGACAAGATTTTGAAAACAAAAAGTCAAATTTTGGATTGTGTTGAGAAGCTACCGTGAATAACTTTAGAAAAAACAATTACAATAAATGAGAGAGAATGTTATTTGGGGAAACCATTTGATTTGGGCTGTTATTTGTGCAGTCAAATCAGTAAGCATCTACGGTTCTCCTAGACGTTGTGGTGGCCAAGGTGACATCCTTTCTGGAAGGCAAGTAATTTCTTCTTCATGATACTGGTATTTATGAAACTTTATGATAAAGTATGTATGCTTAAATTGCTCTTTTCTATGTCACATGGTGTTCTCATTATACTTAAATTGTTCTTCTTTATGTCATATAGAGTTCTCTTTATTTTTATCATTGATTTATCTTCTCCTTCTCTTGTTAGTTTGTTATTGTTATCTATAAGTACATTCCAGAAACAAATGAAGTTGTCTAGAAAAATATGAAGAAATATTTAAAGGCTTCATCCATGAAAAAAAAATAGGAATGGAGGAATCAATCATTCATTTCCTTGTTTATTCTGATTGAATCTTTTACTTTTATTCATTGAAAGAGAAAAGTAAATCAGACAATCACTATGTGGTATTTTCATGAGTTTGAGCAATAGCTTAAGTTGTTAAGCTTCCACAATTACACTATTTCATTGAGTCTAATGACCTTGTGGACATTTATTGTTTGCAAATTGAGTAATGCATCCTGAAGTGTTCACTTATTCCATCCTTGGATATTAGAAAAAAATATCCTATAATAATATTGTTATAGCAAATCAATTAGTATTCAGTTAACCAAGTAGTTGAATTGCAAGTGATTAATGTACTTCATTTAAGGTCAACTCATTCAAGTAGTACTTGAGTTTGATCCCTTGCTAGAGCATTATTTGACTAGATTTTGCTTACCTCTTGGCAGAACTTCAGATTATCAAAAGCTCATTTTCCTTGAGAACGTGACGGTTAAGACTAAAATAATAGTGATCAGTAGAAAATAGAAATTAAATGCCAGTTAAACATTTATGTTGTCGGGATTTGATGTTTTTTTAGTAAACATACTTATTTTAATTGATATAGTGTTGCACTCTTTTTATCATGGGCGCGCCAACATATTGAAGTTGCTGGTCCAGATTCAAATCTCAGGTTATACCATTACCTAGATTCTACAAGGAACATTTTCTATTTTGCTTAGGTATGTATCATCTTTGAATATAAGTTATTATATCCTTAATAATTATATTTTTGTTCCAGTTGTAAAAATCCAACAGTGTTGGGATCCATTGCTGGCTCTGCTATGATGAGGAAGGCAGCTTCCCTTGCTTTCTCAAATAAGAAAAGATCAACTGTCACTGGTGACATCATTGAATGTTTGGGGAAAAGGTAGCTTGTTATTGAAAATTTGAAAAACATGTTTGATTATGAGAAAGTTGAGTAACAAATAATCCCCTTTATCCTTTCTTGCAGTTTGGAGGATATTTGTCCTGCCAGTTCATGATGTTTGTGACCTCCAGAGAGACTATGATCCTCTATAGTTGTTGTATGGTGCAGCGGCTGTGTGTGGGGACCATTAGATTAAGAGACAGAGACGCTTGTATAAAATGTGTCAAGTTAATGGTATGATTTGCCTAAAGTAGACATGCTGTTTGTGGCATCCATTCACTTTAGTTTTGTACAAGTTAACGTTTATGTGGTCATTACATGTGAATGTCTTGAATTTTTGGATGATGACCAATTTAGAAAATTGTGACAAAGCTCTCAAAAGAATAAATGATTTTTATTTTTAATAACAGGAATCATGTTCATGGTTCACTCTTCTTTAAACCTTATCATACACAATTTATGTAGTCATTACATTTTAACTTTGATAATGTATGAAGTTAACAAAGTTATTTCAAGTTATCAAATACTCTTGCCTTACTGTACAGATTGTAATTTCAGTTTCAACATTAATGTGCATGTTTTTTAAATTTAAATTTGAAAAATAATTGTGTTGCTAAATTTCAGTTTTAATATTTATATTTGAAAAAAATATCCAATGCTTTTATGAAAAATTACAATTTATGAAAAGCAAAATTGTGGCTTTATAAAAACAAAGTTGTGATGTTAAAAAATAATAATAAAACTCGTACATCAGATTCATAGGTACAAATTAACTTACTCTATAATGATAAATTATATAAAAAATAGTATATATACACACTAATACACTAGTTTTATAGTTTGAAAAACAATTACATTTTATTTGTAAAAAACAATAGAAGTACTTATTTTATTCTTTAGAATCAACAACTCACTTTAAATAAGTGGACAATTGAACCATTAGTTGAAACAAGTATATATCTACACATTTTTTTAAAGTCTTCTATAATGATAAATTTATTATAAAAAAAAAAAAAAAGAAGAATATATATATGTATATACTAATACACTAGTTTTATAATTTTAAAAACAATTGAAGTACTTATTTTATTCTTTAGAATGAACTACTCGCTTTGAATAAGTAGACAATTGAACCATTAGTTGAAACAAGTTTATATTTACACATTTTTTAAAATCTCAAGCCAGACACATACATTTTTATTACATTGGAAATGACATTAGAAACACAGAAAATCCTATGTAATAATACATAAATAAACTCTACAATGACTAGTTTCATACTTCCACTCTTCACACAATTATGAGTAAAGTTATTTACATGGCCCTTTCATGCATGTCTTACTGTGATCACAACCAAACAAACACATTACTTCATAAATGCATCATAAGATACTCCATTTGAAAAAATATCTATTTTGTGGCTGCAAAAACTGTTGGCCCTTCCACCTGATTATTCAAAATATTACATAAGATATAAATGTAACAAAGTTCATTAAAATAGTCCAATTTCTCCACTAACAAAATAAAAGCCAACATTTTTTATTTAAACAAAAAATTAAAAGAGAAGCAAGAGTTGTAATAGTGATTATTTAAACTCATATAATTGTTACCTTGAAGGTTGCACCCCAAAATTCCTCCTCCTTAGCAGGTATTGCAGTAATCTTATTCTTCGGATTCTCGTAGCATCTTAAGCCTCCAACTTCTGTGGAGTAGTAACATCCTGTACAATTTCCATACCAATAATGAGGAAAAAAAGAAAATATCATTATGAATACTCTTTTTTGTTTCACCTTCTATAAATTTGTTGTATTTTCGAATCAACATCACTCTTTATGAATCAGATTCCATGCAGATTCCATGCAGAGTAACTATGTGACGCATCTACCAATTGTAATTGTTATATCTAAATCAACAATAAAATAAAAAAATTAAAGTTGTTTTGATGAATTGGTAATTTGAATCGCCTAATCTCACATAATAGCCAAAATTATTTGTCATATGCAACTGCATGATGCAGTTACAACATTGATCCAGATCAAATGTATAAGCATTTTATTGGATCAGTGCCTACAAATAGTTGCTAGAACATTGAAAATTGAAATTTATTTTGACAAATACATATGACCTAATAATCAAGTGATAGTTTGATAAACCTGACTTTAAATGAAGTTTATTTGGTTGAAATTGAGTTTGAAGTGAAATGATTAATATTTGAATATTAAGACTCTAAAAGCACATTCAATGTAGTAAAATTTAAGTGTTAAATTTTTAACTTTAAGCAAGATACCTTTCTGTCACTTTCAGTTAAACCAAAGAATTTATAGCAAAATTGATTTTTTTAAGTCAAAGTAATCAAAAAATTATATTCTTACTAAAATCACATTTATTTTATAGGAAATAATGTTAATTTTGACACTCTTGAATAAAAATTCAAAAGATATTAAACCAACCTTGAGGGAAAGAAGCAAGTGACTTTCCACAAGACCCTTTAAGCAAATCAGCATCATCAGCAAATGCTACATACCCGTCAGCAGTTATTCCCCAATACAGAGGAACCTTTCCAGATTGGTCCTACAAAAAACAATATAAGCAAAATTCTCTTAAGTAAGAATTAACAAAAAAAGTCATATGGTGGGTCAAAGACAATAGATAACATATACTACCCATATCCCTATTTATAAACAGCATTAAGAATGAAAAACCTTTGTCTCTTATTATAAGTCTTATTTAAAAGTATTAGATACATTCATTATTGTATTTTCAAATACACTCTTAATTAATATTACTAAGTGCATTGAAAGATGAAAAACAAAATAAAACACATTTTTAGTAAGTGTTCTAGTACATCAAAAATGTCTCACATTGTTTCGGAATCAAGGGTAATGATAATTTATAAATAACACTTACATTTCTCAATCTACCGAGACATCTTTTAGTAATTAAGATTAAAGCCGCGAGGGCTTGCTCACAAGTCCCAATGTGGATAATATCTCGAAAATGTGACTTGAGATTGAAACATTGACATCCCAGGTAAGGAGCTTTAGCCCCTTATCTGATCTACTAGGAGTTATTATCCCGTTACATCAAAAAATCTTAGATTATTTAGAAATCAAGATTAAACCGACTCATCAACCCACCACCGTATCTTTTATAAAAGCAAAATTGTGAAAGTTTGCACACAAAGTATTAATATAAAAATGCTTAAAAATAGAGACTATGATAGTATATAGATTACTTACGGAAGCTACAAAAAGGGTGGAAGTGGAGTTGTCAAAAACAATGAAAGCAAAGCTACCACTAAGATGACCAACAACATGATTGGCAGGGTAAGGTGCTCTATCACGTAAAGCTTTGTAAGCCTCAATGACAAGAACTACTTCATTGGCAGATTTTGCAAGTCCATATTGCTGTATCAAGCTCCCTAAATTGTCAAGAGCTCCTTCAAACAAGCAGAATATCTCATCCTTAACAGCAAATGATCTGCCATTTCACATTTTCCACTCACCATTTAGATTACTATAGGTTAGAGATAAATAATCATTAAATCAATAACAAAACTTAGCAAAGTGCAATCTAGCTAACATGACAGTCACATGTCTTGTGCCAAACAGGACTATTACACTAGTAGTATTATTATTGCTTACTAATAATAACAACTACTGTGCATTACCTTTTCAATTTCAATAATTGCACATTCATTAATATACTTGATCTACCAAATACTTGTAAGCTATTGGTGTTGAAACTAGGACTACATTTGTCTCTGTACAAGGTTGACTAAATCTAATAACCAACAAAGTTGGTTGTAGTATTAAATTAGTTGATAATTTGTATGGTTTTATTAATTTATTCTTGAAGATAGATGATTAATTTATATTTTTACTGTAGTATTTACTATAGACTGCAAAAAACATAATTAGGGATATGTTAGTAGAAACATAATACGGTTGAAACATTGAAAGAAATTTTATAAAACAGAAAAAGGAAAAATGTTAAGAAAATTTTATATTTATGAATTATAAAATTCAGAACTTTGCAGTTGTGTGTAAATTTCTTTATCATTTAGTCTAAATAAAAAAAAAGTTGAGTTCCAATTAGTTGGTTCGGATAGTGAAATAGCAGCAACTAATTATGTGATTGGGAGGGAGATATCCAGCTTTCCAAGTTAGGTAAGATTGTATAACCTTTTTCATTTAAGTACTATGTGATTTAGAATTTAGTTGAACCAACATTAATTGGATTAGCGAAAAGGATTAGTTCCCACAATGTATTGAACTAAAGTTCAAATTATCTATTGGAAGACACACATAAGTATCAAATTATCCAACGATGAAACACTTTTCCACCCTATATATCACTAATGAAATCTAAAGTACATTATACTTAAATGTTTCTAATCTTTTTTTTTTTTCAAACACTTTTTTATGCTAAATTATTTTAAAAACACTTTCTCCTATATGCTTTTTCTGTAAAGTATGTTCACCCTTTTTCTGTCTCTTTTATTTTACATCACATCATCATCACCTATTAATATTATATTTTCAAATTTCACTTGATTTATCTCTCTTCACCATATTTGTCTAATAGTGAATTACGTTGTTTTCTATTTCATGGTATGGTCCCAACAACCTAATCCACGTTATCCTTATCCTCATTGGGCCACAAAAGCAATGGACTCGAAATAAAACAGAAGTTAATGAGAAAGTCAACATTTTGAAGTGGACAATACAGACCCAAAGTGGCTAATAATTGGAAGCATTGAAGTGACCACGGAATTTGTATCATTTAATTGGTCAAAGAAAACAAATGAAAAATAAAGAGTTATTGAATTAAAATATTTATTTTCATTTGATTTTAAATGTATACTGTGAATCAAATATATTTTTTTAAGTCACTGAATCAAATATATGTTCTCTTATTTTATTTAAATAATACTAATTTCTTTTTACATGTTACTCATTAAAATAACAAATTATATATATATATATATATGTTTGAGTTGTGGTCTATTGATTTTAAAAATAATTTTATAATTAACTATTTCATTTAATAACTTAATATAAAAATAAATTTTATTAATTTTACTGTTAAATCAAAATTTCGTATTTGAAATAAGGGTTGTTTTTTGTTGGTTCGTATCGCATAAAAGTGTAATTTCCACTCATGTTGTCAGCTCAAGGACATGTATTTGGTGGATGATTTATAAGTAATATGTTGGTGCTCTTTGACAATTATAGTTTTTTAATATAAGTGATTTTTATAAATAAAATTGATTCAATTAATAAAGAGTTGATTCATACCTACAATCTATTGATACTCTGTCACCCTTACGAGGGTCCATAACCCAACAATCTAAAGAATTTTAATCCAAAAATAAGTAGCTTCAAGCATATAAAAAATATTTTAAAATAAGTGTTACCATAGATTTTTAATGTCATATTAGTTATATTTTTATTTAATTTTTAAATTAATATTATTTACATTATTTTAAAAAAAATTATATTCTATTGTATATTTACATGTTTATGACTGTTGTTAATAAATAATAGTTAATTCTTCTAAGGATTATTTTTATTTTATAAAAAATATATTATATTATAAAATGATAATTTTTACGTTTATAGTTTTTCTTAATCTTTTGCAAATAAACCCTAAAATAAAATTTATTTATTTTATATTTTGGCTTTAGTCTCCGATTTTCAAAAGAATTAAATAATTTAAAATTTGACTAAAGAAAAAAATAAAATTTTATAAAAAAGTATTTTAATCAAGATCTGAATTCAAATCTTTTTCAAATGATTGGTAGATTAAGAACGGATGAAATATTTCTTTACTTTTATTATAAACAAGTTTAAATGATGAAATTTGATATTTATTTTTTTCATATTTTTTGTACTGGCATCTCTTCCTAGTTTCAATCAATACAGCTTCCTTGATGCAATTTTTTTTATGAAGCTTGATGCAAATCAATGTGGCTTAAGATTGCCCATTTTATTTAATTTGTTTATGGAATGTGAAGTGTTTAAACTTTTCCTTATATCCTGTCCAAAGAAAAATCCCAAATACGATGGAGTCAATCAAGTTGAATAATGATTGCACACCATAACTTTTTTTACATTTCATTATAATTTTTAAACGGAGAAAACAAATTGGCTTGTATAGTTTAATTTGTTTTTTGTGTAGTTCAATTTGTTGATCATATGTAGGGAATAAGGGACCATAGATCGATAATAATTCAATCATTAATCAAAAAATAATAATTCAATCAGTTTCATAAAAAAAAAAAAAATTAATTCAATCAGAGAACCACAAATTGTGACTTAAAGGGAGGGTATGATACGACAAAGACATCTTGACCCAGCAACTACAGGATAGTTATCTGTCAGTTGGTTTTTGCTCTTCTAAATTAAGGAATTTCAAAATCAAAATGCAATAAACTAATTTTTGGCAAAAATGTATAATTCTATTAATAAATATTAAGAACGACGCCTTTTGAGCATGCAGCAAACGGATTTGAGTAGTATTTCAGAAAATCAATTTTGGCAGAAAAAAAGAAAAGAAAAGGATAATTAATAATAATAATAATAATATAATTTGGCAGAAAAGTCTTCATGAGTTTTTTTAATAGACACAAGTCTTCAGCGGTTTAGTAAAAAATAATAATTTAATCTGTCTAGGTATAAGTGGTGCAATAGTTTTCGCTTCTTGTGACTTAATGTCAATACAGAATCGTCGTTTTCAACCTGAAAAACTTTTCTTTCTCCCGTAATAAAAAATGAAAAACTTCTACATCACTCATCATAAATATTAGAAGAATAAAAATTATCCCTAATATTGATTCTCTTTAATTTATGTTTACTTATAGATTTGATGATTCTATTTTTCCTAATTTAAATAATTTATATCTTTATTTTAAAAATCAATATTTTTAAATTTTTTTTATTTTTAAACTAAAAAATAATAATTTAATATATTTTAAATTATATAATATATAATTTCATGATATACAATCATCTAAATGTATTAATAATTTATATATTATTAATTAAATAATAAAGATGAAATTTTTTTAAATTATAAGTTAAATTTTTAAAATTTTATTGTGATTTTACGAATGTAAATAATAATACATCATCGTATTATATTAACATTATTTAAAATACTTTATATCATAATTTTTTAATTAAATTAGTATCAAAATTATCACTTTTTTTTAATAAATTGATTAATTTCATAAATTAATAAAAATAAAAAACTAAAACTACCACTAAACATTTAATTTATAAGATACATTTATTATTATTAGTAATAGTATTTTTTAAATATATCTTTTATTAATACTATTAATTTAAAAAATATTATGATACACCCACTAGTTTTTATACGAAAGATTATTTTAAAAACCTGCGTCTTAAAATGTATTTAACAATTTTTTAGTTATAATTTACTAACAAACGTCCCTAGCCGCCGCTAATGTACACTAACTTATTTTTTTAGAAGAACTACGTTAATAACATATACTTTTCATGTGTATTCAGCTATTTTTTAATTATAATTTGCTAACATACTCCTAAAAATATGCAAGTGTACCTTAACAAATCCTTATTAATTTATCTTAAAATGTTGAAAAATCAAAGTTAAATTCATCACCTATTTTTTAATATACGTATAATATACAATAAATGTTAGTCATTAAGGATGATGGGCCTAATTGTTGGGATTTTGCTTTCTTCTTTTTTTACTCAGCTTTTCCTGTTTTCGTTATTAAAATAAAATGTATTTTATATTAAAAAATATTCAATGAAACAATGAGGTTAGGTTAAATTATCGAGGTTGTCTTAAAATTGAATAAATTGAAAGTGTCAAATCCAAACCATGATTGAAACAATTTTTGTTAAATTTTAGAGTATTTTAAGTAGATTAAACTTTATATTACAGAATAGTCTACGTAGAATCTTCGTCATTATCCTAAAATGTAAGATAATGGTATTTTAATTTAACCAAAAAAAAAATGCTGTAAAAAGAATCATGTATGATTAGTATAAATTAATTTATATTATTGTTTTTATCATTTCACTGTACAAATATAATTGTCATTATAAAATTAATTGTTTATATTGATACTTAGTATAAAACTATAAAATCCATAAATATCTTCTTAATTCCTATCTAAACAATCCTCTTTGAGATCGACATGGAAGAAGGGTAAGACAACTCAAAGAATTTTGATTTTTCAAAGTCGTCAATCAAATAAAAAATAATGAATCTCTCACTATGAAGTATTGTCATAAAGATTCTCCTCCATTTGAATTCTATCTATCATGCTTCTTTCTTTAAACAACAATGCGATCATAGAATAATAAAAAGATGAATCGAAAATATAAATGTAAGACATTTGATAATAAAATTCGAATCATGATGTATATGTTTTTAACTACAAAACAATTGGAATTATGTGTTATTAGATGAGTTAATTAAGATTTCAATGTTACAAGTGTTATTTATAATATCATGATCCAAATTACAATATTTATAAAATACAAGCCATATTCAATAGCTCTCTCTGCTCCCACCCCCTTTACATTACGTATAAGTCATATTCAACATTTTTTTCTATTATAAATTTATCATGCTTCCAATTAGTCAACACTATTTAATTAACAACAATGATTAAGAAAACAAACACAAAAATATAACATGACATCTATAAATAAAGTAATTATTTATAAATAAATAAAAAATCAATTATTTTAATTTTCATTGTATTGAATCACAACTCTAGAAAAACTTATTTTAATCTCTTAAATATTGTCCTTAAAAAATCAATTAACATTTCTCTGACTCAAAAACATATATAAATAAAAGTATTTATTTCAGTTAAAATTTTAAAATGTTTCAATTAATAAGTAATTACACTTTCGTCTTCTTTTCTATGACATGCATTTCAATCAATCTTTACACAAATTTTATTTTATTTTAAAATTATTATAATTAAGTATTTTACTAGGGATGGAGTGGAAGAGATAAAGACTCATGAAAATGAGGTAGAGAATTCTATCCCAGCATCTCCAACATTGTATTTGCCTAACACCTATAGTTCCAACAGTTTTAAGTTTTAACGGAAATAATAATTTGAAATTTTATTTGATTATTTAAATTGAATAATAATTGAAATAAAATTAAATTAAATACTTTAAGTGAAATTAAATACTTTTGTAAAAGAGTAATAAAATTAATAAATTATAGATTGGATCATAAAATAATTAAAATGCAACATCAACAATAGTAAACTACTCAGACCCAAAATATAATTTTGTTAACAAGTTCACAACACATAGAGTAATAGCATTAAACAATAAATGTCCTATAAATTAAAAAAAAATTAAAGTGATCAAATATACGTCTCTAAATGTATAAAATTAACGATGGTGAAATTATTAGTTGAATTTATTTATATTAAATTAAAATAAATTTAGACTAAATAAACATCGCAACAAAATGAGAATCAAATATTGCACTTAATTAATGAGGTAATAAAAAAAATACGAAGAAATATTATTCATGTAAAAATTATTTATGTGAAAATTACTGATGCAGGTAAAGTGATAAAGATAAACGATATAAATGAATGATTTCTAATTAAATGTGGTCATAAATCAATTCTCTTGTATAGAAGAAAAAAAAAAGACAAAAGAGATATAAAAAAGACGACCGCTAAACCGAACAATAAAAATTCTCTCAAATTCAAATACGGTTTTAATAATTTATTTTATCACATTTATAAATAAATAAATAAAAATATTCTAAAATAAATTTTTGTTTTTCAATTAACCTAAATCTAAAATAGTAACTTCTTGTGCTGAAATTAATGATTTAATGCCCCCAATATTAGATTTGAAGACAAATATCGATTTTATGATAAAAAATTGTCATTTTTGCAAAACTAAAAAACATCATTTTGAAATAATAATTATGAGCCGAAACTAAATTACAACAAATGTGAACCATTGAATAACTAAAAATGTAATTTTAAAATAAGATCATTTTTACAAGTGTGATAAAATAAAGACAAAAAGTAATTTATTGGTTAAAAATAATATTTGATTTTTAATTAACTAGACCAAACATCTCTTGTGTTCATTTATATGAAGAAAAAATAATTACCTTATTTTTCTAGTGCCACAACGGGGCAATCATGCAGAACAAGAGTAAATGAACGCGCAGAACATTATCATTATCACATATATGAATATGAATTTGACGATGAAAAATTGATAAGATGAGTAAGTTAATAATTGACTGTGATTGATTATGCATATATATCAACTATTAACTCATTTAATTATTAATAAATGATATTATTTATTTTAAACAAGTCACATCTCATCTTCAATACATCTTATCGGCCCAAGATTCTCCGAGTCTCCTTTTCACCGAACAATTATCCAATCATCACCATTGGATCAGTCAATGACACACCCCACCACCCAAATTGTTACTCTAGTATTATGATTATTTTTCATTTTAAGAATATAAAAGTATAAATTTTATTTAAAAATAATATATTTTAAATTTTAAAAAATTGAATATACAATTGTTAATTTATTTTTTAATAAAATATTTTAATCTTTAAATACACAAAAACATTTCCATTTTTTTTCAAACATTATATTCACATAAATGAATCAAAGTAACTCAAAAGTTCAATCAAGAGGCAGATTAAGTTTAAGCAAAAATTAAAGTTGAATTAAACAATCCGTAATTAAGTAAAACTTGGTTCCTCATACTATTACTCATCACACAATTTTAAATTTTAAAAATAGAAAATATATAGGTGATTGTATTTTCCACTCTTCTCAGCCATTCATTAAAAGAAAGATAACTAACTATTCGTAAAAAGTACTTCATAATTTCCTGTTTAGGACAACCAAATAGAGAAATTCTGAAATTGATAGATATACCTCAACAATCAATCGGCGGTATCCACAAAGTTTTGTATTAATCCAATCAACTAGTAATTTATTTATTTTTCACTTTTTAAATTTATTCTAATTATTTCGTGTAATGTTGTTCTCTCTCTCGAAACAAGAAGCTCCATAATCAGGAACCTTTTTCCAATTCCACTTTCCAACAATTAACAAGTGTGATGAGAATAATTTCGCATGACAAAACGATGTCGTTTAGGCGATTGTTTAAATATACCTGGGATGCCGCGGTGACTCTCCTTGATGTGTGTAAGCCAACTGCACGTGCTCCCCAACCTGCAGTGACACCGCCGATGCTTTCCTCTCAACGAACTTTTTCAGAAGCAAACTCGCCGTCGTCTTTGGTGACGGAGTTCGGCTACCAGCGGCCACCAGTTCTTCTGGAGGAGACACCACCGAGCTGCTGAAGATCCCCAACATTTTTTTTTTCACTCTCAAAAAGTTAAAAAAATTAAATTAATTTAACCCCTCTCACCACCCCTGCGGTGTTTTATAAAGAAAAAAAAAACTACTAATAAGAATTACACAGTTTGGGATGGGATGGGAAATGATAATTGAGGGTGTGTCTTGTTATATAGAGTGAAATGAAGAGGATACTTTGGTCATTTCAGGATATAAATTAAAATATTGGTGTATCTATAATTCCGTCACTGATTGTGATTATGACAGATTTTTTATCAATACACTTTCTATCATATTTTTTAATTAATTTAAATTTCTATGTATTCTATTAAGATTTACATAATTTTATAAGATTAGTGTGAATTTAATTTAAATTTTAATGTATTTTATTAAAATTTACATAATTTTATGAGACTCATATAAATTTAAAATATGTATTAAAAGGTATATTTTCGATATATCTTTTATATTGATTAGTTTATTGTTGTTTTACGGGACCAAGATGATGGTGATGAGGTTCTTACTAGCACGAGAATCAGGATCAGATACCTTTTTGGCTTTAGCTATTATGAGAGTACTACGAGGCATGATATCATCACCGTTGGTTTTGCAGGACAGAGGGTGTGTATTGTTTGGCATTACAATCCATCCTATTTTGTCTTTCTCCATTACTCATCATTTTTCTATAATGAGAGGTGAAGTTTCTAAAATTGAATTTACTATCAAATTTCAGTTTTAATAATTGTTTCTATTGTGTACAGAGGAGTTTGTATCCCATCATATTTGAGTAAAATAATAGGAAGGGTTTATATTCATGAATTCACTATTAAATTTATTTGACCTTGTTTTAGTATATTTGAAGTTGACAAATCCAATAAGTTTTAATAGCTAACTAAAGAATATATTTTAGAAAATGTTATACTAAACTTTATACATTATACACTAAATTTGATTTTCGAAATTATTTTAATTGGAACTTAATTTTAATGAAAGTCATTCCATTAAACGAAATTCAAGTTCGATAAATAAAATTTTACTGCAGTTTTAATTTTTTATTTTAATTTATTTATAAAATTAATCATTTTATTTTTATAATTTTCAATTTTGGTCTCTTCATCTAATGTATAAACACAAAAATAGTGATATATCATATAATTTATTAGCGCAAAATCATTTAAATTGATTAATTATTTATATATAAATTATTAAAATTTGATAATTTCAGAAGTTAAATATTAAGTTTTATTGAATTTTCTTGTAAGTTACAATATCATAATTTTTTATCATTTCATAGCGCATAATTTAATAAAAAAATGCAGCTTTAAATTTTTAAAATTTTGGAGTTTTAGCATGGTGTCTCGTTTTCATTTTGCTATCTAACAATGTCATTCTTACACGCGGCATTATACTTCTCACACCTGATCAATCCATGTTATTATTTTAAAATAGGTAAATTTATTGGTTGACATTAAAAAATAAAATGAATAACATTTTGAATAATGGATGCTTTAAATGAATTTTTATTTAAGTGAATGGACTATAATGACAAGTGTGACGACACCATCTATTTCGAAAATATTTTAAAGCATAAAAATGGTAAAAACATAGATAAATTTGGCTCATAAATAAAACACAATCAAACATAGAAATATCAAATTTTAAAAAATTGCAAAAATAATAATTATCAAAAGAGTTCAATTATAAAAATTGTAAAGTTGATTATGTATAATATCAATTTATTAGTTTATTGAAATATGGTCAATATCAAACACAAATAAATGATTATCTAATGTGTTGATAACATGTCAATCATTTTGTCTCTTTCTTGTTAGCAATAGATCTATCTAATGTCATCTCGTCATCCACTCATACACATAGAGTGTATGCGGTCACATGGAAAACAAATCAAAATTGAATTCATATAAATATGTGTAACATATGCAATATAATCCTAATAATCGATTCATATATGTTGGATCCTTTTAACTCTAGGTTCATACGGATAAATAAGTCGTTTATTTATCCTCGAAACAAAAATGTTTAGTCAAAATAATTCAGTATTTGACAAAACACCTCAATAGTACCCCATTTAAGTAAGATATTTACATTAATAACATATTCAATACTTCTACACACGTTCATTCAATGCATGTCACAATTTATAAATACAACACATATCATACATCATCAATAATCACTATCGAGCAACACTTTGTCCATGACTAGGTGTATTATGCTAGATTAACTAGGTGTATTATGCTAGATTGACGTTTATCATCAATGTAAGCAAACATTATCAACAATCAACAATGTTTAACAATTAACCTTACTAGCATACTACCAATTTATTAACCTATCACCTAACTCCTAAATCATCAATACAAGTTAATTGATCATTTGACTTTATCATTATGGCTTAAAATAATAAATGAACTTTAAGCAATTGATCCTTAACTTAGTCACTTTATATTTTGATTATCGATTATCTAACTCTTACTAATTGATTGATCTTAAATTTATTATATATATATATATATATATTATTTAACTTGAGCTGTTTTGCTTTGAATTCAAGGATTAGAATTGCACTACATGTTTTATGGATTGACTTTGATTCGCAATTGACAAATTTGATTTTTACGATAAATAGACTCGTTTCTTACTAGCATACTACCAATTTATTAACCTATCACCTAACTCCTAAATCATCAATACAAGTTAATTGATCATTTGACTTATCATTATGGCTTAAAATAATAAATGAACCTTAAGCAATTGATCCTTAACTTAGTCACTTTATATTTTGATTATTAATTATCTAACTCTTACTAATTGATTGATCTTAAATTTATTATTTATATATATATATATATATATATATATATATATATATATATATTCTTTAACTTGAGCTGTTTTGCTTTGAATTCAAGGATTAGAATTGCACTACATGTTTTATGGATTGACTTTGATTCGCAATTGACAAATTTGATTTTTATGATAAATAGACTCGTTCCTTGCTCCATTAAAAATAGATGGTTTAATTGTTATATGATGGTTAAAATAATAAATTTTTCTATATCTTATATTTTTAAAAAAGAAAAATCATCGTGCGAAGAAGATTGCTAAATTGCTACTTCACGTATTGATATTTATTAGTGGAATATTTTTTCTTCTAATATTGATGTTTTCAATGAAAACAAATTTGGTTTTCTAAATATTGATTTTGTTAATGACTTTTTGTATACGGCACTCTTTTTTTCTTCCCCATTATTTAATCTCTAAGAATTTTTTAGTAATATTTTAATGAATCAATACTTTGTATATGTTTGAAGATTATTTTCTTTTGGGTTTTTGTATAGTCTCCCAAATGTATTTTCTTTTATTTAATTCTTAATATTATTTTAGAGTGATGTTGATAATATGTAATTAACTTAAAGTGCAAACATAGTTGGGATGTTATATTAGTTTTGCACTTTATTTTTAAAATTATTATATAAAAATCAAATTCAATCCCTTTAAAATCTAGTCATAAAATATAAATAATTTTTTTTTAAAAGATAAAATTTGAAAAATTATTATTTCAATCTACACATGTAGCTACTAAAAAATAGTGTAATCCCAATAAATAACAAACAATTTGTGAATTTTTTTAATAATT
>JBBPBS010001075.1:9974251-9988507 GCA_037974835.1 Cicer judaicum | reverse complement strand
TTTTAGTTATTGTCAAATTTAATTGTCTCTTCTAAAATTAATTTTCTTTTCTTTTTTTTTTCTTCAGAGATGACAAACTCATCTTGATTTTTCTTTCTGGAATTAAAAATTATTAATTTTGTTAAAAAACAAAATTATTTTTAGAGATGTAATAGTCTCTTTTAAAACTAATTTTCTTATTGTGATTTAGAAAGGACAAACTCATTCTGAATTATTTTAAGAATTACAAATTTATGTTTTGAAAATTTTTCAGATTTGAATGTGTGTATTTGTATACTCGCACAATTAAGGGTGCAAATTTTAGTAGTTTCACATGGTATAAAAATATAAGCTGTTCATTTAAATCCGTGCAGAGTAATTCTGCACAATAACCATGTGGAATGAATTCTAAATTTTTACTAGATTAGTCAAAGAAATGAGTCATTTTTTATTTCACCATGTCATCCAGTTTTGTTTCACATGGTACTTTTGATTACATTATTATTATTATTACGAAAAAGTATTTAAAGAAAAATGAATAAGATTTACCATTTTTATTTAAAAAAACCATACTAGAAAAACAAATGCCTTTTCCTACTACCTACTCCAAAACCCAGTTTCCGCGAGCAGCTCTATTAAACCCTCTTCATTTCATTTCTTCTCAGCCGTTTTCACAATCTAACTAACAACAATGCAGTCCACTCTATTCTCTCCCACATACTCACCTCTTTTCCCCACTCTCTCCCACGCTCCCTCCCGGCGCGTTGTCAAAGCTTCCTCCGTCTCCATCGATTCCCCCTCTCCGCAACAATCCACCCAAACCAAGCTCAACAAATACAGTTCCCGCATCACCGAACCTAAATCACAAGGCGCATCGCAAGCTGTCCTATACGGCGTTGGTCTTTCCGATGACGACTTGAAAAAGCCTCAAGTCGGAGTTTCCTCCGTTTGGTACGAAGGAAACACGTGTAACATGCATCTCCTCCGTCTCTCTGAGGTTGTTAAAGAAGGTGTTGCTGAAGCTGGTATGGTTCCTTTTAGGTTTAATACAATTGGAGTTAGTGATGCTATTTCTATGGGGACTAGAGGTATGTGTTATAGTTTGCAGTCTAGAGACATTATTGCTGATAGTATCGAGACTGTTATGGCTGCTCAGTGGTATGATGGTAATATCTCCATCCCTGGTTGTGATAAAAATGTAAGTTCTTTTTTTTTTTTTTTTTGAATTTTTTATTTTGTTTTGGATTCTGTTATTGGATTGCTCTTTTAATGTTGCAATTTTTGTTATGTATCTTATTCTTATCATTGTTTTATAGATGCCAGGTACAATTATTGCAATGGGACGTCTCAATAGACCGAGTATTATGGTTTATGGTGGGACTATCAAGGTATGGTGGTTCAAATGTTTGCTTAAATTACCAAACTAAATGGGTGATAAGTTTCGTCAATATGATGTAGTATACTGTGTGAGTCACTGACACTGACATTAGACACGGCTGTGTCATGTTGATACTATTAATAATTTGAACAAATGAATTTATTGAATGTAATCACACATGTCACTATTGTGGAAACACCTTTGATCAATAGTGTTGGTGCTATAGAGAGTATACTATTTAACTCTTAACGACATGAATCAGTTTGAGTATCTTGATTTGTTACTGAAGTTATCTGGTAAATGTGTAGGCAGGGTGATTTTGAGGATTTATTTTTTTAATTTTAGTTGTGAGTGGTTTTCTTTTGTTTATGATTTTTATAAAGTAATGGTTGTAGGGTCGGACTTAATTTTGGAAATTAAGACAATGAATATGGTTTTTTTTGAAGTTGATTATACCGCTTGCGATGGTGGTTTGCATTTGTCAAAATTTACTGGGAATTTTAGTGCAATTTAACTCAGACTAGAATTCCCTTGAATAAAATTGATATACTTCAGGGGATATTTGGTTAATAAAGAAGTGGAGTTAATGCTGTTGGCAAATATTTTGCATTGGATGTTTTATTTACGCAGGCTGTATGTGCCTTTCATTTGACATTTATGCAGTTATTATAACCTACTGATTTCGAAAATTATGGAAATTGTTGTTATTGTTGTTGTTGACATGTGGTTCCTACTTCCAACCCTGGTATATTTGTTGATCTTCATTCTGTTTTTTCCAGCCTGGTCACTTTCAAGGTGATACATTCGACATTGTGTCTGCCTTTCAGGTACGAGAAACCATTCTCTCATCGGTTACCGTGGTTGAATATTTT
This sequence comes from Cicer judaicum, assembly GCA_037974835.1. Taxonomy (NCBI): domain Eukaryota; kingdom Viridiplantae; phylum Streptophyta; class Magnoliopsida; order Fabales; family Fabaceae; genus Cicer; species Cicer judaicum. The sequence continues at coordinate 9,986,278 of JBBPBS010001075.1, read as the reverse complement.
TCCTTTTTTTTTAATTTAATTGCGCACTCATTCAAACAGAGCTGATAGACTCTATGAACAATGTAAAACTGGAGAGGAGCTGATTGAGATCATAGGCTTAAAAGAGCTCTCCTAGTTTTTCATGTTTGTTTGGTTTTAGAAAACGTTGAGTTTTCTTTCAATTTTGATTACAAAAGTGCCACATTGTTTTCACTTCGTTTTTCTGTTTCCAAAGGTTTCTATTAGAAAAAGTGGGAACAATGTTTTTTTGTTTTCATTTGTTTTTCGTACAAATCTATGAAAATAAGAAACAATTTAAAGAAGATAGTTTTTTTTGTGATTAAAAGTAAAAATTGGAAATATAAACCAAACAAGCCTTGTTATTGTTGAGGAGGATGGTCTATTCATTTGTTCTTGCACCATCTTCTTTGAATTTTAGAGTTTTTTTTTTCTAAACAAAGAAAAAATGGTTATTATTAACGTGTGAAATATTAGTCCATCATAATACAAATTTGTTTTCCTTTTGCATCAATAATTGAATTTATACTGTCAGGGTATGCTACTTGTGTTTTAATATTTCATTAATTTTGGTTTTCCTGCAGTGCTATGGAGAGTATGTGAGTGGATCGATTAGTGAGGACCGCAGACAAAATGTTGTCCGCAATTCTTGCCCTGGTGCTGGGGCTTGTGGTGGAATGTATACAGCCAATACCATGGCTTCTGCAATAGAAGCTATGGGAATGTCTCTTCCATATAGGTAAGTACAGGTGTAGACTGTTGAGGTTGTCTTTTTTTTAATGTGCTTATCCTTATCTGTTGTTTTCGTAGCTCATCTACCCCTGCTGAGGATCCACTAAAGTTGGATGAGTGTCGGTTAGCTGGGAAATATCTTCTTGAGTTATTGAAGATGGACTTGAAGCCCCGAGATATCATCACTCGCAAATCACTACGTAATGCAATGGTTATAGTTATGGCACTTGGTGGATCTACCAATGCTGTGTTGCATTTAATTGCTATTGCCAAGTGAGTAAAACTTTAGTTACAGTGAGCCTATTGATATATTTAATCATCAGAAAAACCTCATGTAACGATTTTTGCAGGTCTGTTGGCATTGATTTGACTCTCGATGATTTTCAGAAGGTTAGCGATGAAGTTCCTTTCCTTGCTGATCTTAAGCCTAGTGGGAAATATGTTATGGAAGATGTTCATAAGGTATGCATTTAATATTTTTGTTTACCAATACATTCCCTCTGTATATATTATCATTAATAATTTTCCTGGTTATGCTTCCCAGTGTTTATCCTATTTTAATAACCATTGTTAATTATGTTTGAAGTTCCCTTTTCTTTTATTTTTTTGATAGATTGGTGGGACCCCCGCTGTTATCCGTTACCTTCTTGAGCAAGGCTTTTTAGATGGTGACTGTATGACTGGTATTCCACTAGCCTTTGTTTAATAGAGTATTTTTTTTCCCTAAAAAGATACACACCGCTAACATGCATATACCTTCTCTCTAGTCACCGGAAAGACCCTAGCTGAAAATGCAGAACTTTTCCCTCCTTTGACCAAAGGGCAGGTATGGGCATGTTGTTTCTGTTACATGTTTACCATATTGTAATGTAATGATCCCAATTACAACTGCTTGATTGTTCATTAAATGATCTCATAATAAACTATAAGTTTTCTATGATATGTGATTCAGCAAGTAATAAGGCCAATTGAAAATCCCATCAAGAAGACAGCTCACATTCAAATATTATATGGGAACCTTGCACCACAGGGTTCTGTTGCTAAAATTACTGGAAAAGAGGGCTTGTACTTCTCTGGTGAACCTTCTCCTGCTGTTTTTTTAAAGTTATAATTTATTTTTACTTCGCTTCCATCGTAATTGTCCATACCGTAATTTATTGTTAACATGGATTATTCTACAGGTCCCGCACTTGTTTTTGAAGGAGAGGAGGCAATGATTGCTGCCATTTCAGAGGATCCTTTGAGTTTTAAGGTATTTATTTATTTATTTTGATAAGCAAATGATAGAAATTAGTGGTTATGCTAGTTTCCTGTGTTTGAACTTGGGACCTCCTTAATGCTCCTTCGATGTCCCTAAGCTCACCAATTGAGCTACCTACGAAGAACTTTTAAGGTATTTCTTTATTTAATGTGCATAAGGTGTTAAGGACAGTGCTTATTGTAGGGCTTTCAAGAGACTCGAGCCTGATGTTTGAATGAAATGTCTGGAATTGATAATCTGATATTTTTGACAGGTTTACTAGTTAAGTAATATGTGCTAGTAAAGTAATCAACCTATGCTAAATTCAAATTGTTAGGTCTAAGTTAATCAGAGTCTTAATAAGTACTACATGGAAGTATGATGGAATGAGAATGTAGGTTGGGTATCGTTGCTGCAAAATGGCCTAGAGACCACATGGTATAGTGAAAGCTTTGATAGTTTGCAATGTAAAATGAAATTGCAAAGACTAGTGGAGAGATTGGAATTCAGAGTAATAAAGAATATTTACACATTTTTATTGATTTGGATAATTCATATTATAGGATTCCTAGACACGGTTCATGGAAGACTAGATAAAAAGAGAGTTTGTATTGTGAACACTTTAGCAATCAGACATATGTATGATGAGGTCATGACTAGTGGGAGAACATAATGTGAGCCGCAAAAGTTTCACTATAACTGTAGTTCTACACCAATGGTCAACTCTGAATTTAATGTTTCCTCATCAAACTGAAGAGTTTCTCTTTTGAACCATACTTATTATGAATTTATTTGAAATTGCTTCTATTTCACAGCCTTGTCACCGTATTGATTTCTTTTACACAGATATAACCTCAGTCAAAGAACAAAGTGAAAATCTTATTGATGTCCTCTGTATGAAATTCACCATTTCAGGGAAAAGTGGTTGTAATTAGGGGAGAGGGGCCTAAAGGTGGACCAGGAATGCCTGAGATGTTAACACCCACAAGTGCAATAATGGGAGCAGGGCTTGGAAAGGTCTGTCTTAGCTTGCATAATTGTATCATCTTTATGCTTATCTATTTACTTAGTCTGTAACAGGGTTTTGTTCATTTTTACTATGAATTGACCGATAGACTTTTACAGTTTTTATACTTTTTTCCCCATATATTAGAATCTCAATAAACATGAACCTTTGTTTATATAATTTTTTACCCCCTATGTGTGTGTAGTACTGTGTACAAAGATGCTCTCCAGTCATTAGTTTTTTTAGTAGAAACGGGATGCCTTTTTTCAAGCTTTGAGAACCATGATGACATGAAATTTCTTAAGGATATTGTCTTTCGATGATGCAGGATGTTGCTTTATTGACCGACGGAAGATTTTCAGGAGGCTCACATGGGTTTGTGGTTGGTCATATTTGCCCCGAAGCACAGGTGAATTGACCATGCTTTTTAATCATTTTTGTACTGCTAAGCTAAGTATATTCAGGTGCATCATATGTGAACTGCAATCTCTAAATTTGGTCAAATGGTTTTGGGGTATGCTTTCAATTAATTTATGTAATGAATGTTAATAGATAATTTTCTTGTGTTTTTTATTTATTTAAAATTAACTACTAAGTTCCTGGAAAATTTCTTCTGCTCATGGAGTAGTACTATGGATTTCAGTTTTCATAGAACCAGCTGGTTTGGTTCTTTAAAAGCAATGTAGCATGGTCAAAATGGCTGTCTGTTCTTGAATTCCTTAGCAATGTGATAGAAACCGGTACCAAACATAGAAATTTAAAGGAAATAAGCAACTTTTATTGAATAATTCTGGATATTATGGCCAGAATTTGGATTACAACAAGAAATCTAGTTTACATAATTATAGAGTGAGAAAAAAAGATAATTAAGAGAGACACTTCCTATCCAAGAAATTTGAGAGTCTTGGTCTCTTCCTTCCAAGAATTCAAGAGCTTGTTCTCTCCCAATCAATATCCAGTCCCAAATAAAATGCCTACCCCCTTTTCCTTCATGTTCTCTATTTATTAAATAATTGGCTAACAACATAACTGCTGCCTATAATATAATAACTGCCTATAACTACCATTTGTTTCTGCCCCCTCTAACACAATGATGTTGGAGTATGAACATAATCATTAAGGGAAATGTATTTAAGATTTTACTGAAGAAACTTAGTGACAATGAATGCGACTTAGCAATACCATAATCGAATGTCATATGTGGTAGTGTGGTACCCTATTTTAAAGGGATTAGAACAATGGATTGTGCATGTTGTACTTTTTATCTTCTTGAAATTTATTCGGAGAAGTAATAGTGACTGTGAGTTTGTGACCCTGTTTGTCTATTCAGACAAATGCATACTGCTGCAGTCAAGTGCACTTGAATTGAATGCATTTTTCAAGCTATTCTATTTTAGTGGGTGTTTGTGTAACCGTGTGAGTTTAGTATGTTAGTTTGTGACTATTGAAGATAATGTTGCTTTACTGGAGTTATGAATATGTTTACTCCTTTTGATGTTTTTAATTAGAAATAGAAAGCAAATATACATGAGGAACTAAGTGAGAACTTGAAAAGTTTTCTCCAAGAAAATTGGATTTACACACGTGGAAGAGGTTATGACTGTCGTGCTTTTATTTTCAATTTCTTCTGTTACATGTCAGTGTATTTACTTTATGGAGATTAGGAAAATCGTAACTGTAGTTTCTTGTAGTTGACCAATAATGTTTTTACGGGCTTCTTTGATTGTATAGGAAGGTGGACCAATTGGTTTGATCCAAAATGGAGACATTATCAACGTTGATATTCAGAACAAGAGAATTGATACTTTAGTGTCAGATGAGGAGATGCAGGCTCGCAGGAAGATATGGACTGCTCCACCATACAAAGCTAACCGAGGAGTTCTGTACAAGGTATGAATGACACTTAAACTCCTTCCAGAAAAGAGCGTGCTTAAATATTTTACTGAGATTGCTACTTTTTTGTTTCTAGTGCTTATATCTTCACCTCTTTTGACATTCGGTATATACAGAGGTCATAATGATGTGTTTGATGGAAAGGAAAATACAGCCATATAGGAATGAAATATATATTAATTGAAATTAGAGGACCAAGCAAAAACGTATTTGTGTTTTAACTCTTAAAAGTGGACTAGTAAAATTACACATACTGCACCTTGTGGACACTGAAATATGAGCTTTGTCTAATCCTTCCCTTGTTCTAATCAAATGCATTGTTTTTCTGGATCCAGTATATTAAAAATGTGAAACCTGCTTCTAGCGGATGTGTGACAGACGAGTAGAGAGGACCCCATTTTCGTGGCTTTGCAGAGCGAAATCCGATTATTTGTCTTTGTAGCATTTTGACGAGGTAGCTTAACCGGTGCATTTCTATGTATCTTGATGTATCTTAATTTTGATTTTCATTATTTTTTGGTACATTATACTAGATTTGAATCCCACCTCTCTTTGGTTTTGTTTCTTTCCATTGTATCAAAAAAATGCTGTATCAATTAGTGAATAATGTTTGATTGATTTGTTGGCAAAAACTCAACAATGATTAAAAGGAATGCTAGCAAACACCTTTTTTTATATCAAAAATCAATCAATTTACGTGATAGATATTTATGATGAACAACAATATTACACATCTAGTTTGCTTGGGTTCTAGGCGTTAGCTTTATCCACAGTGATTTCAGGTTCACGTATTGAAGTGTGAGGGTTGTGGGGTGGCTGCCGTAACTGTATTTGTTTTTGGCCAACCATATCCCAATTAATAAGTCGGAGTAGTTTATCTCTATGCTTTTTACGAGGAGAACAAATAGGCTCTAATCAACATGCACTATCATTTCCTACCATTCGATCAACTGGAAATACATAATAATAGGCTAATGCTACCGTGTACATGTGATACATGCTGTGCACAGTGCAAGAGTGAATTTCACGGTTGGATTAAAATGATCCTTATAACGGTTTTTCACACTTGATCTCTCTCTCTCTTCTATGCCACACAAGTCCCGAATCCTTGAACATACATCTTGGACAAATTGTTGCATGAAAAAAAATTGAATGTAAGGAAAGAAAAGAACAATCCAAAAGTAGAAAGAAAAAAAATGCAAGCCACTATATACGTGAATAATGAATAAAGACATCTATCGAACTTTTCAAATTGAAATATCATGAGCATTTTCTTTTCTTTGAGAGCAATGGATTTTTGTCATTAAGGTAGGAGGAGGTCGCCGTGAACAGCACAGTGGCTGGATAGGACTCCGATAGGGGAAGAGGGGTGGGGAGGGAGAGAAGGGAAGGGGATGTGGAAAAGAGAGGGGAGATTTAATGTAGATGGTGTACCATTATATTTGGTTAAACTTGATTATCTAATGGTAAAAAGTGGTATTGTATCATGTACCATTTAAATTATTTGTGCAATTAGAAATAGCCACAATAATAAGTGTAATATATGTTTTTGATTATGGCGACTTTCTAGTTTTAGTTATTTGAAAAAATAAATTTATATTAACTATTTAGAATTTAAATTTTTTATTATTTTAATCTTTTATGTCATTTTTTATTTATTTAAAATATTGCAACATACTGATATGATATATCACATGAGATTTTGGTGTATTTATTTATTTTTGTTTTCCCTTAAACTACTTAACATGAACATGTATTATTGCTATTTTTATAATAAATGTTATGCTTTAAGTTGGTTTTTTGTTGATTTTGTCAATGCAATCTTTAAAATATTATATTATTATAAATTTCGTGTACATAGCACAATAAAAAGTTAGTAATGAGGATATTTAATGTCAAAGTAGTAAGATATTTTAAATTAAAGATATATTTAATATCTGACATATGTTGTTTTTCAATATCGACACAGTACAAATAAATGTGAGCTTATTTGAACATAACACTTATTTAACAACTTATAATATAAGTGTTTATAGTATGAGTTCCTATGTAAATATTATTTTAAAGAATATATATATATATATATATATATATATATATATATATATGATTTTTTTTTTTATCATAAAAGAAACACATTCTATTAATTGTGATTTATGGATAATGTAAACATTTATTTGAGAAATGATAGTGTAATTTTTATACTTACATTGCATCAAAATGAAATTTATTAAATTGCAGATAAATTTGACAAGTGCATGGATTAATATTAGATTAGAGTATACAAGCATTTCAAGCAACTTAGGTCTCTGGAAGGACAGATGTACGGGAGGTCAATAATGGCAAACAAACAAAGACATAGTTTTATTGTACCCTACTTATCCATTAGTTTTAGACTCATTCCGCATGAAACAACTCAGAACAAGCTGGGTGACAAAGACAGATAAATAATAGGAAAATTTTTGTGTACACCCATACAACAAATATAATGAGAAAATGAGATATTAAATGAATTTATTTTTTAGCAAACTCAAAGATGAAGTGATCTACGTCAGAAAGTATATTTTAGAATTTTAAACGATTTTCTAAGATTAACTTATGGTGAAGGGAAAAAAAATAACTTACATTTACATGTAATAAATCAATTATATTTTCTATAAAATACAAATCTAACACAATTACACAAATAGAAATATCATACATAAAGGCAAAAAAGAAATGGTTTTATACCTGTTTAGTACTCTTAGACAGGTAAATCAACATGATATTGCCTCTTTTTTCTTGCATGACTAACTAAACAACCTTTCATTACATTCTATCTTATGGTAATATATTTTAATGTTTTAAAGTAAACAATATATAGCCATCATTTTTGACAAACCACTTAAAATGTACGGTAGTCAAATAAAAGTCATAAATAATATGCTCCACCACCTATCTATAAAAGGACACCTCAACTCCATCAACTAAACACATCAACAACATCATTTCCAATATCTTCATAATGTCTTCATTTTCTTCTGTCATCCAATTCTTCCTCCTATCATTACCCCTTTTGTCAATTTCTTGCTTATCATTATCTCAACATCCTAACACAAAACCAAACCCCTTTATCCTCCCAATAAAAAAAGATCCATCAACAAATCTATTCTATACATCAGTTGGCATAGGAACTCCTAGAAAAGACTTCAATCTAGCCATTGATCTAGCTGGTGAAAATCTTTGGTATGATTGTGACACTCACTACAATTCATCATCCTACATTCCTATTGAATGTGGCTCAAAAAAATGTCCTGATGTTGCATGTATTGGCTGCAATGGTCCTTTCAAACCAGGTTGCACAAACAACACATGTCCTGCTAACACAATCAACACATTAGCCAATTTCATTTTTGGTGGTGGACTTGGTCAAGATTTCATTTTCATTTCACATGAAAAAGTTTCTGGCTTGCTTAGTAGCTGCATTGACACTGATGGATTTCCATCATTCACTGGAAATGATTCACCACTTAATGGATTACCAAAAATCACCAAAGGAATCATTGGTCTTGCAAGATCAAATCTTTCACTACCAACACAACTTGCAATGAAAAATGAACTTCCACCCAAGTTTTCTCTTTGTTTACCTTCTTCAAATAAACAAGGATTCACTAACTTGCTTGTTGGATCAATTGGAAAAGACCCTTTTCAAGAACTCTATAAATTTGTTCAAACAACACCATTAATTGTTAATCCTGTTTCAACAGGTGCAGTTTCTGTTCAAGGTGTTCCTTCTATTGAATATTTCATTGATGTGAAAGCAATTAAGATTGATGGAAAAGTTGTGAACTTAAAGCCTTCATTGTTGTCTATTGACAACAAAGGAAATGGTGGCACCAAAATCAGCACAATGAGTCCTTTCACTGAATTGCAACGTTCTGTTTACAAGCCTTTCATTCGTGATTTTCTTAAGAAAGCTTCAGATAGAAAACTAAAGAAAGTGGAATCAGTTGCACCATTTGAGGCATGTTTTGAATCAACCAACATTGAAAATTCTTTACCAAGAATTGATCTTGTGCTTCAAGGGGGAGTGCAATGGAGTATTTATGGAAATAATTTGATGGTTAATGTGAAGAAAAATGTAGCATGTCTTGGATTTGTTGATGGAGGGACAGAGCCAAGAATGTCTTTTGCAAAAGCTTCAATTGTTATTGGTGGACATCAATTGGAGGATAATCTTTTGGTGTTTGATTTAAATTCCTCTAAATTGAGTTTTAGTTCATCTCTTTTGGTCCACAATGCGAGTTGCTCATAGACCATTCCTATTGTTGAATGGTATAAGTTTGTTAAGTATTTAGATTATATATTAATCACATTAAATGTTGCAGCTTCTGTTTCTCACTTTGGAGAACAATAAATAAATTATGTTTGCTTTGTTGTATGAACTAAAATCGTTGGTTTGTTCCTGCATTTCTAGTTATGAAAATTGTTAGTTGTGTTTTTTTTTATTGATTGATAATTGTGTTATGCATCTAAACAATATCATTTTTTTATTTTTTTTAGGCGAATAATTTTTTTGTAAGTCCGGGACAATATCGTTAATGAATACTAAAGTCTCAAAAGAATAAAATACTCTCAATATAATATATAATCTAATATCCTTTTTAAACTTTTGATGCATTAATAGAAGATACTGTAAGTTTGTTAATCAAAAAATAAAAAGGTTTAATAGAATAAATTTTCATGAACAACTGAAAAAGTAATGTCATGACTAAAGTGATGATGATTGAAGTGAGAATCAATATCAATGTATTTGAATAATAGTTTTGTTATCACATTACATAAAAAAGTTGATTCAACAAGACAGATACCTATTTTAAACACTATATAAATTATAAACAAGACAAATATATTGTATTTGTATTGTGTCTCCTAAATGATTTTTAGATAAAATTTTGACAAGTATTATAATAGACTAATTATAATTTATTTTATAAACTATATATAAACAAATATTTTTCCTAGTATGTTAATTGAAAAATGATTTTTCTACAAATTAGTTAATTAAAATAAAAATATATATTTTATTTATATTATATATTTTGAATATCATTTAGATAAAATTCAGAAAAATTATATTAAAACAAGATATAATATTTAATTATGTCATCGTAAATATATCACACAATACTATTTATGATTTAAATAATATTTTTATGAAACCACATGATTATTTTCTCTTAAATTTTAAATTTACACCTATAGTGAATGAGACGATTTAAATATTATTTTTATGAAACCACATGATTATTTTCTCTTAAATTTTAAATATTACACCTATAGTGAATGAGAAGAACTTCAACAAAGATACCAATACGTGCTATTTGTGCAAATGCACACATGTTTTACTAATTTTTCTTAAAAATAAATGAGTTTAACGAGAATGCACTATCAATGTAAAATTTTGTTTTACATTAAAATGTAAACATTTTGTATTTCCATGTTTATATTGTAATTCCTTCCATATTAGTTGTTTTATTTGTTTCTTCTCCTTAAAAAAACAAATATTTATTGATAGCAATTTTGATCAATACCACTGATTTACGAGTTGTTATTATGTATAAATAAGATTCATTTGTTTACTCTAATACACGCCTTCCTTCAAAAAAATGTTTAATCCTAAGATTTAACATTTTTCTTTTTGAAATTTGTTTAAGCAATGGCTGGAAATGAGCATATTGTTGTTGGGATTTTTATTGCTTCAATATTTTTTATCTCTTTAATATTTTTAATATTTTTGTCACTTCAAAGAAATCAAAGTTGGATGTATCTTGTTCATGGGTAGAGCCGTCAAAAAATCCTCAATTGTTGGGTCCTTTTAATTTTTTTTATTAAATCTTTAATATTAGGTTCTATCAAAATATATATTCTTTTTAAATTTCGGCTCATTATTTGAAGGTGCTTAAGAGAAGAGCTTATATGTCCGGAATATTTTGATAATTTTGAGATTTTTTTTTAAAAAAATATTGAAAAAACTAAAAAATATTTTTTTATTGAATAAATAAAATTTCGAAAAAATATTGTCAAAATTTTTTTTTTAAAAAAAAAAATCATTTTTTTTTGAAAATATGGGCATATAAATCTACAAAATTTTAGGAGATTTAAGTGTTAGGAGCTTTCTTTTTTTAGCCTTTTAAATTATAAATTTTTTTACGTGTTCAACATGTGGATTAAGACCAAAGTCAAATAAGGAAATGGTTGAATCAAAATAATTCCCTTTCAAGTTATATATTTTTATTTTAGAGGGCAGGACAATATGAATGTTCTATTATGTTCCATCAACACATTAAACAGATTCTATGATCTATCTGCTCTGGAAGTAGGTCAACATTTCTATTGGCAAATAGGGGATTTTCAAGTGCATGCTCAAGTACTTATTACCTCTTGGGTTGTAATTGCTATCTTGATGTATTTAGTGTTAGTGTGACGTGGCTTCTCTATATGCTATAAATGTTAATTTATTTTCCACTAATTGGGTTGCTCAAAAGTTACGACTTTGATTTGGGATTTTAAAGTTTGTTTAATCTTTACATTTTATATGTGGTGCACACATCAATGACAACAGAACGGCTTCCCTTTTTAGCTCTGCATATTTTGAATTTGTTTTTGATTGATTATATCTAATGAAATTGGTATAGTAATGTTTTTGTTAAATTTTCTCTATTATTGGATCATTTTTCTGTTAAACTAATTGTGTTATTTTCAATGTTATAATTCTCTATTTTCTCTTAATTTTTCACTTTTGCTTCCAAAGTTCCATCTATATTGTTTTGTAGGTTGCTACTTGTTCAATTTAAGAGACTTTATGATTTGTGAGACAAAATCATTGTATTAGCTTTGAATATTGATCAGTTATTACAGGATTTTACATCCTCTATAATTGTAATTCAGGATAATGTTTTTAAATAATTTATTAATATTTTAATTGATTATATTGACTTTACAAAATTCAAGTGGTCCAACATTATTTTAATGTAAATTAATATTGTTTTTTTTGGATAATCACTTTAATAATATGAAAAAACTCTATTTTAAGAACCACAAAAACCTCTAAATCTAAGTTTTTCCGTGAGACTACATAGAGTTGGTTCTTTTGTTTATTAATTTTTTTTTTTTTTTT
>JBBPBS010001075.1:9952176-9972999 GCA_037974835.1 Cicer judaicum | reverse complement strand
AATTTAATATTTATTAAAATAATGTTAAATTTATTTAATATTTTATCAATTTAATTTTTTAATAGAATATTAGATTTTTATTAAATAATTTTTTTTATCCTTACGATTTATTTTTTATGAAAACTTAACTGTATTTGTAAAAAAAAACCATAAGTTTATATTTACATATTTTATAATTTTATAATTGTTTAAAAATGTATTTAACACCGTTTAAAATGTTTATTTACTCAAAAATAGAATCAAATAATATATTCTATTATGCAAAATTAAGATATATATTATAAATCATTTACACGGTCAAACAAAAATTGCAAACAAAAATTCATTATGCTTCATTTCAATGTTAATTTCAAACAAAAATTGCAAACAGAATTGACATCAAATGTGGTTATTATTTGATTATGGTTCACTACGTTTGTTAATTTCATTATTTAATTTTTTTGTGATTTTAATGTGTTTTCTTTATGAGTTTTAATTTTTTGTGATGCTTCATTAATTTTTTGAGTTTTAATTTAATTCTTTATTTAGGAATGAAGTAATTTTTTGTCATGTTGATTATTTAATTTCTTTATTTAGGAACGTGTCAATTATAAAACAGTAGATTGAAGATTTCTTTATTTAGTAACATGTAAATTATAAAACAGTAATTAATTGTTTATAATTGACAAGTTCCTAAAATTATTTCGTTTCTAAATAAAAAATTAATCTCTCTACTTTATCCTATATACACGGTCAAACTATCACATTTAATTATTAACATTAAATCAAACAATCAATCTCAATAATGAGTGCATTTAACAATATTAAATGGTTTAGAATAACATAAATTTTTCAAAAAAATTATTCAAAGTAATCAAGAAAGGAACACAACTATACTGTGTTTTGAAAAAAAATGCTTGTTAATACATTAACGATGACGATGGTAATTACATAAAACAAATTTGTAAATTAATATTAGATGGTTTAACCTAGAATGTTAATGTATATACTATATGAGTAAAAATTGAAAATGACAAAAAAAAACAAATTATTTCGTAGTTACTTTAGTAATATTACATTTATATTATAATATAATTAATAATAATTATAAAATATAAATTTAATTTATATATATTAAATGTGTAAATATATTTTATCTTATCAATTAAATATACTTGTCTCATTAATAAAAATATTTAACTTTAAAATCACAAACATAATTAATTGCGATGAATTAATAGTATAAAACTTTCTATATAACGTATGAGAGGTGAGATGGTAAGCAAACAAAATCCAATTAATTTGACACAAATACATAGTTGATCGAATTAATTAAATTATAATAATATATTTCATTAAATAAAATTTAAAGTCGTTAAAATTAACTTAATTCATCGAATTACTAATTAATTTAATTATTAAATAAATTAATTTAAATTCAAGGTTTTTTAATAAGGGATGTTTTAGTGCTTATAAAATACCCAATATTTCTTTCTTCTTTGTTTCTTTTATTTATTGTTTCTTTTCAATGAACACACTTTTTTTATAATTAGTAAGTATTAACAAGTTGGTTATTATACCTTAGCAAATGTTATGAATTCAACTTAGAACTTTGAGTGGTAAATGTAAAATTCAAAAAAAAAATGATTAAAGATGAAAAGGACACAAAAATTATCAAGAGGCAACCAGAAACTAATTAAACATGAATAAAAGCTATCACATTGACTTAATATAAAATTTAAGCTTTCACTAACTAATAAACACAACCATGATCCCCACCTTTGTATCTTCAATTGTTACTAAGGGGACAAAGATAGTATTTTGAAAAAATGAATTGAGCCATTGAAACAATTTAATTTATTTTTTGAAGAATTTTTTTTAGTTTCTCACCAAAAGTGCGCCAGTTGAATTTAACTTCTACATTTCTTCATAATTTTTCACCAAGGTGCGCGCCAATTGTGAATTTCGTGGCATCACGAACATATTCGCCACCTCCAAATCTAACATCATATAAGTGAATATTGTTTTCTTCTTAAAATTTAGGTTCAAAATCCTAAATTTATAAATTATTAGACCCTTATGATTGAATATATGCAAAAAAAAAATAATAGTTTTTTTTGTTATCCTTATACTAAAACTAGAACTCTCGAACGGTACTTTTGTTTTCCTCACTTCTCCTATTATTGTTACTCATTTGTCACTCAAATTTGCCAAGAAGAAAAAAAAAACTTTTTTTTTCATAAGAATTTTCTTTATCAATGTAACACCCTTTATTTTAATTAATTAATTTAAAACTCTTAGTTTTGTTTATTTTATTTGATTAATTTAGTGTGACGACAATAAAATAACTATTTTTTTTGGATGTTTAATTATTTGATGAAGTATTTTTATATTAATTAATTATTGAAATTTTTATTATTAACTAATTAAAACTTGTAGGGATATTATCTTAGTAAACAATGACCAAGTCAATTTTGACTAAGTCAAAATTGAATCATTCATGCTACTACTCTTGATAACTATATTCTAATTTTAATAGCATTTAATTTATAGAACTCTGCATATTCTCCCCTTGCGTCCATTCAAATGTGTAACTAGTACATGAATGACCTAACAATCCGTCATTGAGTGATATTATTCCCATTGAATTCCTTATTCATGTGTGCAATTAACATTAATAAAGAAAATTATTCAATCTCACGCGTCCTTGATTAGTCGCATACATCTATCCTTCATAGAACATGATTAAACTTGATCACCCATATGCCATTACCAACATTATATTTATCTCAAATATTTTCTAAGCCACTCAAAGAACCATCTCCATATTCCCTCACAGTCTGATCGAAGTTCTAAACTTTCGTTCCTTCATCTTGGTGAGATTTTCGAGGACTATATAGTGTCACCTGGAAGAAAAGCACTCAAGATAATTGCTTTTCCCATACATAGTTAGACTATATATTAAATTAGCGATTTGTAAGATATTGATATGATGTTTTCATATCTTAAAAAAAAAGATTGATTTTATTTTCGGCGTAAATAAATTAACTATAATGTTTTTATTGTTTCTTTTGAATGATACATCTATCTTGATGAACTTAATTATAGAGTTCTATTTTTATTATTACACTTGATAAATATGTTGTACTGAAAATGTTTAATGCCTTACGTATTTTAGAGTACTTAATTATAAAGTTATAATTTTTATGATGATATAATTAGTAATATGTTTATTATGATGTGTTTGATTTTAAGTCTTGACTTTTTGAGTATTTCAAATTCAAAATTAGACTTTTATGAACAATATATGTGTCTTGAGGAAATTGATGAGAATTTTATATTTTTAATTTTAATAATATAAGAAAAGTAATTATTGAAATGCATTAATGTATAGTTTCATTTTTATAGTGCGGAAAACTTTATAGTGAAAGGAATAAAATTTCTATTGTTATTGTATTCTTAATGATTATTAAAATGAAAGTGGTAATTTTAAGATATTTGTTTACGTGCATGATGTGTTGAAGTTATTGAGTTCTAACAATAAACATTCATGAGAATATAAATTTGATGTCTTATGTGATTAAAAAATTTAATCTGGAATATTTTGTCTTTATGATTGCCTAAATGACTGATGATTTGTGGTTTGAATAGTTTTTTTTTCTTTGTTGTTGCATAAGTGACTGATTATTTATGTTATGACTTTTTTCTTTATAGTTGCTTAAGTGGCTAGTGATTTGTACATTTCGAACATCATTATTATTGTCATGACATACCATATACATCTTTGTGGATGCCTTAGTGGTTGGTTTAATTCGAACATTTGATTACGCTAATTAATGAATATGTTTCTTTGATCTCTTTTCATGAAGATACAACAACTTTTCACACATCTATTTTGGGAGAAATTAGTGTGAATGAGTCATGGAATAAACTTTTTATTATTGGATCTTTCCATTGTATTGTAGAACCTGTTGCAGCAGGAAAGAAAAGGAATATATTCTTCGTAAATGAAGACAAAGAATTAGTATGTTTTAATTTAGGTACCATGATGATCGAAGAAGTTGAAAAGCCTTATTTCCATTAGAGAAATAAATACATAAATTTTGCTTGTCATAACTTACGAAGTGTATTAATATAGTTCTTTGAATTTTACAATGTATACAAATTGGTTTAGTAGTTGTAAAATTAAGAAACCATTCCATAATATGAATGTTGTTTTATCAATTTTATTTTGATGGTTACTTATATTCTAGATAAATAAATAAAATTTTATTTCCATCACTTAAGGAGTCTATTTACATCATTGTTAGGATTTAACATTGTATTGTTGGAATCAAGTGCATTTTATACTTGGAGTTTTTATAATGACAAAACTATTTTATTTGAAAAATATATTTGATTTTAAAGAGTATGAAAGTAGATATGATCAAGATTTGTAGAATATTTGAAGAATATTTGATCAAAATTTATCTACAACAAAATATGAATAGAATCAATATGAAGAATTACAAACACAATCTGAAAAAAATTCGAACATAATAAATCTGAAGAATTTACAATCTCAATATAAACAAAAAAAAGGAACTAAATCAATTTGAAGAATTTACAAACACAATCTAAAAAAAAAATCAGAATTAAACAAAGACTAAATCGAAGCTAAATTTTAACTATTAATAGATACTCAAGGCTGAAGAAGAAAATCATCGAAAAGCAGAAGAAATACTTGTTTAAGTTAAAAATATTTTGAGTGTTTTTTTTTCTTATAGTGTGATAGTTATTATAATTATCATCTTTTTATTAGCAACTACTCAAGTTCCAATTTTTTATATCCAACCCGATAGTGGTTTAGTTCATTCTTTAATATGGGGTTGTTAGTTTGTTATGAGAAGACTTTGCTTGTAGGATCAAGGTGGTTAGTTCTTCAAAAATCTAGGGTTGTCAGGCTGTTAGGGAAGACTGACTTGGAGAGTGAGGTATTTTGTCATTCAATGTATTTGAATTAGTCAATTAAAGCCTTCTAAATGAGAGACTAGATGTAGCCAAGTTAGTGGTGAACCAAGATAAATGTACGTGATAAATTATTTTTGTTGCCATTTCTTGCAGTCTCTGAATTCGATTGCTTCTACTCCAAGTAAGTCACCAAAATAAAACTAGTATTTTATTTATTTATAAACTATCAAAAAGTTATCAACTTTGGTAAACACAATTCAACCTCGTTTCTAGTGTTTGCACCTTCAATTGACATCAGAGCTCGATCTTAAGACTGAGCACTTTATAATGTTTGAGAAAAGATCCAAGGGTTTAGTATGCCTGGATTCAATGAAGAAGTTGTTGGAGGAAACATCAATAGACCCCACCTATGTTTGATGGATAAATTTTTTTAGTATTGGAAAGACAAACTGAGAAGTTTCTATATTTCACAAGATCCTGAACTTTAGGACTGGGCGGAAGATGGTTATACTACTCTGAAGAATATTGATGGTATTGAAATTCCAAGAAAGGAGATGAATGTTGATCAAAAGAAGATATATAAGATGCATCATAAGTCCAAAACATTTATATAAATTCAACCATCTTCAAGGAGTTTGACAAGTGCACTAACAAGGAGACAATAAAGAGTATTTATAATCGTTTGATTCTTGCCTATGAAGGAAACAAGCAAATTCAAGAAGCAAAGGTCAACCTCCTAGTCAAAAAGTATGAGTTATTCAAGATGGAAGAAGATGAAGATATTGAAACAATGTTTTCCATATTCCAAATCCTAGTCTCAGGATTAAAGGTACTTGAGAAAAGTTATACTACTGTTGGTCATGTGAAGAAAATTGTTAGGTGTCTGACAAGCAAGTGGAGACTTAAGATCACTGTCATTCAGGAAGAAAAGGATCTGAATACTCCAAAGTTGGAAGAATTAATCAACTTTCTCACATCACATAAAATTGATCTTGAAGAAGAAGATCCCAAGAAGAATAAAAAGACTCTCACCTTGAAATCCACACAAAAATAGGTTCTAAAGGCAACATCCGAATTAGAGGATAGTGATTCAGATGATTAGAATCTGAACTCATAGGAGATTGCTTTCATATCCAGAAAAATTCAAAAGATCTGGCATAAAAGAAAGCAGAAACTTTTCCAAAGATATTGCAAACAATTCAATAGAGGCAAATATGATAAATATGACAAGAAAAACACCATCTACTAAGAATGCAATGAACTTGGACATATCAAGTCACAATGTTCAAATATGGAGAATGGAAAACACCAAAAGAAAAATTTCAGACCCAAGAAGAAGATTCTAATGGCTACATGGGATGATTATGAGGAATCCTCTAACGATGAGCAAGCAAATTTGACTATAATGGCTCATACCAACTCTATATTTGGATCCAACACAAATTATAACTTTGGAAGTGAATCAGTAGACGAAGAAATTGAGGTATTTTCTAACTTTACTTGATCTGATTTAATTACTGTTATAAATAATTTTTTAAATAATAATCGCAAGTTGTCCTTAAAATTGAAAACACTTAGAAAAGAAAATACAAAACTAATTAAAAAAGTTAATGCTTTAAAGAATCAAAGTGTTGAATTAAAAACTGAAAATGCAATTATGAAAAGTGATATTAGTCAACTTAAAAAAAATAATACAATTTTGAAAATTAATATTGCTGAACTTAAGGCTAAAAAGCAACCATAGTTCAACATCAATTGAAAATATCATATGTAATTGTGATAAGCATGAACAAATATTTCAAGATTTTCTTGCTAATGGTATGGAAAGAAGCAAATATGCTTATATGATTTATGGAGTTTGTAGAAATGATAAAAGAGGTATAGAATTTGAATAAACTATAACTGAACCAAAACATATTCCCTCTAATATCTTGTGTACTGTTTGCTCTAAGAAATGTCACTCTAAATTATCTTGTCTCATGTTAAATACAAGAAAACACAAGAAACCTTTCAAGACTAACAAACCAGGACCCAACCAAATTTGGGTACCTAAGAACAAAATTATCTTTGTTACAGATGTCCTCAGCGATCAAGTTAAAACATCAATCATAGTATCTGGACAGTGGATGCTCACGATATATGACTCGGGAGAAAAGTCTATGTTCCAAGAACTAACTTTGAGCAAATGAGGCACAATGACTTTTGCAAGAAAGCAAAAAAGCCAGATCATTGGTCAAAGTACAATTAGTAATGATACTTTCCGTTCTATTAAAGATGTCTTGTTTATTAAAGGTCTTAATCATAATTTATTAAGTATTAGTTAGTTAAGTGATAATAATTATGATATTATATTCAATCAAAAAACGTGCAAAGCGATTAGTCACAAAGATGGATTTGTACTCTTTATAGGATAGAGGCAAAACAACATTTATAAGATAAATATGTTTAGTCTATGAAACAATAGATTAAGTGTCTTATATCACTAAATGAAGAGAAATTAATTTTACACAAAAGATTAGGTCATGTAAGCCTTTGATTAATTTCAAAACTAAAATTATGTGTGAAGCTTCTTAAAAGGAAAAACAAACAAAAAACTCCTTTACCCCTAAAAACTCAATGTTTACCTTAAAATTCCTTAAGCCCTTACATATAGATTTCTTTAGGTAAGTAAAAACAACCTCTCTATGTGGAAATAAATATGACTTTGTTATAGTAGATGATTACCTCTATGGAATTTTCATCTTTATAACCGCACATTTCAAACAATATCAAGTGAATGTTGTTTTTAAAGAGATACTGATTTCAGGGAGGAGGACAAGAAAACGATATCAAGCAAGGTTCTTGCTGAAGTTGAAAAATGGATAGAAAGATTTAACGTTCTAGTCATTGGTCCAGGCCTTGGAAGAGACCCATTTCTTCTAGTATGCTTTCTCTTCATAAGACTCATTTGATCCCGGTTTTATTATACACTTGGAAATGGCATATCTATCTTTAACTTCTTGTGTTTGCTTTGTGATAAATTTTGTTCTCTTTGTCAGTATGTATGCATGTATATGTTAATATGCATGTATATATATCATGTTACCTTACCTGTTGCCTGTGTCCTCCATCGTTACTACTAACCAACAGTTGTACAATGTTATGAGGACTGTGTGAGTGAAATCATGAGATATGCAAGACAACGAAACATCCCAATTGTGATAGATGGGGTATGTATGTTGAGGTTATGACACCTTGTAGTCTGATTAATTAACATGTGTCTATTTCTTACTGTATTGGCCATATTTCAGGATGGACTTTTTCTTGTTACAAATAATCTTGACCTTGTTTGTGGCTATGCCTTAGCTGTTCTAACCCCAAATGCCAATGAATATAAGAGACTTGTACATAAAGTCCTGAGTTCTGAAGTAAATGATGAAGATGCCACTCAGCAAGTGCTATCTCTTGCCAAACAGTAAGATCATTCTATTATTTTTTTTGCCCTCTCTGTAACTATAAAGCTCTGAGAACTTATTATCTCTAATATTTCACTTTTTGAGTCAATTGTGGAACAATTTAATTGACCTCTTGAAGAAATTTATCGTAGTTTCTCACTAAAAGCATGTCTATTAGATTTGATTTCAACATTTCTTTACAATCTTTCACCACGGATCTTACTGGTTGAATATGTACAAAAGAACAATGAATTTTTTTTTTTTATCTTTATACTAAAATTAAAACTCTAGAAAATAATTTTATCTTTCTCAATTGTCCTATTATTTTTACTTATTTGTCACTCAAGTTTGCAAAGAAGAAAAAAATAGATTTTTTTCATAAGAATTTTCTTTACAATCAATCATTTTTTTTTTTGTCTCTACTCTCATCTTAAATTTTTCTCTCTCTTATTGAGAAGATTGTTGAATGAGATTTTGTTATCCAAAAACATGTTGATCACAATTATATTAATTAGTTAAATTTGATATCTTTTTATATTTTAAAAATAAAAATGAAAATAATTATAATATATTAATTACAAATGTGTTATAAAAATCATGCACAGACAAATATTTGTCAATAAAAAATAAATTAAAATTAATGTTATTTTAACATCATTGACATATATAAATAATTATAATACACTAATTATAATTTTTTTTATTTGTTTATTTGACAATGAGTCACTAAAGGATTCGTTGAAACACATAATTTGTATATTGTATACGAAATGGTTTACTCTTTGTCAAATTAAACATCTACAAGACTTGTGTCTTACTCTATATTTTTAGCATGATGTTTTTCTTTATTCGTATTTTATGACATATACGTTTTGGTAATCATGATTTTGTTGGTGTGATATGATTTTTATTTCAAATAGAATTATTGTTTGTAACTAAAATATATTTGTGTGGCTACAAAAGTTTCGTTTAAAGTTTAAAATGAAGTTTTATATTTTTGGAAAATTGATAAAATTTAATTAAATAGTCAAATTTAGAATGAGATTTGATTTCAATAAAATTTATGACGAGGCTTCTTGGCGTGACTTGTGATTGTGTTGAGTCAGTTTATATTGTTGATGTTAAAAATAAACCAGAGAAATTTCAAGAATTTGTTGCTTGTTTTCCACTTTTGTAAACACTTTTATAAAATTACAAAAAGTTTATGGTGTTTTATTTCGATACTTAATGAAATTATTGTACAAATGTTTTCATAATTAAATTAGCAAATATACGATGAATAATATATGATAAATGATTTTCCTCTTCCCAATATTGTTGATCTTGACGTGAAATTAAAGTAATTCATTTGCTATTATTTGTATTTGATATATATTTATAATTATTTGACAATTAATATTTGTAATCAAATTGTTGTAGATTTTTTTGAATTTTAATTTTAAAATTAAAATATTAATGATTATAATTATTCTATTAATATTAAAAATTGTTTGAATGTTTGTCAATTAAAATTTTAATATATCCAATTTAAAATTATGTCTAATGAAGACAAAATAAATTAAGGATTAAAGAGATTAAAAAAAAAATCTATTTAAAAATTGAATCGATAAAATTCTCTGTCAACACATACACATATTCAAAATTTATATAAGGTGAAATATATTTGCACATGAAAGAATTTATATAAGGTGATAGTAAGAGTGTGAGGAGTCTCTTTTAAATATATAATATAATATATTAATATAGAATATATAATTATTTTTCACTAATAATGTAAAATTATTTTTCTTAAAAACAATAGACCTTGTTAATAATGGACATTTTTAGTTAAACTACTTTAAATTTGAATAATTAAGGAGAAGCTTAAAATATATAAAAATCTAACTTAGCAAAAGTACAGCAGTATTTTGTGGACCTGATTAATGAATTGACTTGAATTGACTTTCACAATTATCCCAAAGTTTTTTTTTTTTTCTTTTTAGCTTTATTTTGTAGAAAACTATTCATGTGCAATATTTGTTCTCTACTGTTGTGCGAAACACTGACACGAAGGAATTAAAAAGAGATTTTTTTTTTTCTGAAAAAAAAAGAAATACTTTATATATAAAAAGTATATGCTTTTCACTTATCAATATTATATTCGCGATGTGATGCATTTCTTATCAATCCAACCATATAAGATGTTATAAAATAAATAAATAAATGCAACCATATAAGAAAACCTAAAATAACCAGCCAAATTTTCAACCGATCAAGCTTATTTTCATACAAAGGAAATATTCCATTCCAACATCAAAAATTCCCTCACATACACATACACCAAAATAGAGAGACAAAAAAACATGAAAGAAAAGGTGATTACAAAATTGATATAACTACTCACAATTCACCATAATCTAACAAAATCTATATGGTATGCGTCCTCAAATATAACCATAACAATAATTAGAGTAATAATCATCAAATCTATTGTGAAGAAATGGAACTAAATCTAAAATTAGAACAACTAGAATCCCTCATCAAAAGTGAAGAACTAAATCCCACCATAGAACTATCAAAATCAAATTGAACCAAAACATCCTCAAATTGATACCCTCCAATCACAATAGGATTCTTTTGTTCAACACCACCATCCAACAATCCCAAACACATAACATCATCACTTAACTTCACCATTGAGTTTCTTCCATATATGCTCCATTTCACCATCTCACTTTGTAGAACAAAATCAATAACAGGCACATTAGGACCAACTTTTGACTCATCAATTCCATTAGAATCAAAACAAACATCAAAAGGAGCCACTGAAGTTACTCTAGTCATGTTCATAGAAAAAGCAGCTTTCAAAAAAGCACTTTTGAAGTTGCCATAGATTGAACTTTGTATTGTTGTGTAAGGCACAATAGAACTCAACTTTGTTCCACTATTTCCCTCTTGAGACAATGATGGGGTGTTAAAAGACACTTTTTTGCCACCAATTTTGATGGATTTCACGTTGATGAAAGATTCATGGTTTTGGTTTTCGACAAGAGGTGTAAAAGTCAAAGATCTGAAAATTTCAGATTCTGTTGAAGACTCAAAAACAGTGCTTGTGCTTCCAAGCTGAACAAACCCAGAAGAAGAAGAAGAGAGACAAAAAGTGATTTTTCTCTGTGAATTGATTGAATTGAAAACCTGTGATGAAAAAGAAGTTCTAGATCTACCAAAACCAACAATGCCTTTAGCATCACTTGATAAACCATTCAAGAGAAGGGTATGTGAACAAGTGAAGAGAAAATCATGGGCATGTTTAAAAATTGAATCTTTCGTTGATTTGAAAGCTACAACATCTTCTACAAGTTTTCCATCAGTATCTACTTTTCCTGTGATGGTGTTTTCAGTGAGAATTTGACATGGGTGGTTTTGATCTATGGAAATTTCAAATGTTTGGTGGGATTTTGCGGTGAGGCATTGAAGAGAACGGTGAGGGATTGTACGGAGAGAAAAAGATGGGGTTTTTCTTGAGGAACAATGAAGCCAGAAGAGTGAACCAGTGAGATCAACAACGAGTTTTGTGGGAAGAAAAGGGGTGCCATAAGAAAGGGTTGTTAAGTATTGGAGTGTTGTGGTGTCTTTTGTGATTGGGAGAAGGAGGGAATTTGGGGAGGAAGAAACAAGGGAAAGGAGAGAGAAAAAGATAGGAAGGAAAATAGAGAAGGAAGCCATTGAAGAAGGAAAAGGAAAAGGAAAAGAGAGTGAAAGTTTATTTATGTTGGTTGGTTGGTTGGTTGGAAAATGGTAGTTGAAGAAAGAAAGGAAAGGGTGTGTCGGCTGTGAGTCGCCGCGGATGGGTAGAAATATAGAAATGGGTTGGGAATGGATAAGGGCAATGAATTGTTTTGATTTGTTTTTTTTAATATTAATTTTGTTGTCTTCTACTGTGTAGTTTTGGGGTTGCTGACTCGATAACACTATGTGATGCTAACGTGCTTATCTTATCTTTTCCTTTCTTTGAAAGTAGGAATCACTTCTGCAACTAGACTAGATATGGCAACATAACTAGGGATTAGACCAAGCATTCTTTTTTAGTTTATGGGTTGGTTTAGATTCAAAGATTAATTTTAATGCAATATAAATTGAATTAATAATTATAATATTGAGACATGTAAATATTATTAATTTAGATGTTATTAGTTTATTTGTATTTTTTTTATTATTTTAAATTATATTATAATTTTTATTCATTTTTTTGTTTTTTATTTTATTTTTTCTAATTTTATTTCAAGAAAATAAAGTATGGAGAAACTTTTGGTAGATCATTGAGTTTTTTGAGGATGAACAAAATTTGAATGAATTGTCATCAAGGTTGGTAATACTTTTACTTGATAAGAGATGCCACTTCTTTAAAGCTACATCTTATGGTGACTCTCATTTACTCAAGTTGCATGAAAGGAACCTTAGACCTCTTATACTTATTCATATGGACAACTGAACTTAGATTAACAAATGCGATATTCAAGTTGGATGTAGATGACATCAAATTCAATCAAGTGGACCGATCTAAATATAGATATGTTACTTCAAAAAAAAATGTTGACTATTTTTTGTTTTTTATTTTGTTTTCGGGAATTGCACGCATATATTTCCATTTTGATTTTTATATATCAAAATGTCATACAATAAAAAAAATATACTAAATTGTTCTGTTTTTTTTCTCTGGTTGCTGGTCCCAACCTGGGAGTGTGACCTCTTTAAGACATTTATTTTTAACTTTTTTACATATCCTGGTTAGTAGGAGGTCGTATCCCCAGGATGCGACCATGTGAAAAAATTGAAAAAAAAATGCTTTAAGGAGGTCGCACCCCAGAATGCGACCAACAACTAAAAAAAAAAACAGGACAATTTAATATATTTTTTTCATTGCGTGCCATTTTGGTATATCAAAATTAAAAAGCGGATATATGTGTGCAAATCCCTTTCTTTTCAAAACTCTTTGGTAGAATTTTTAATAAGAAAATTTAATTTCGTACTTAATATTTAAATAGAGGATTATATAATATATCATTATTTTTTAAAATTGTGATGAAGTTTTGATTTATACTACGTATTTGATTATTAATGAAATTGTTTAATTTTTATAGATAAATTTTATTTGATTATTTTATACAAATAAAAAAAATTAGATAGTAATTTAAATATGAATAAATTGTATTGATTTTTTAAAAATTTCTTTCAGTTAAAGTTTTCACAAAATCTATGGTAATAAAAAAGATTTTTATGTTGAGATTTTTTTTTTTATAAAGTTTATATCTAGAGAGTGAGGCAGTATTGTTTAGGAAGTTAATGTTATAATTAAATGTAAAATTAGTTGTTTAACCGAGTTTACATAAGTATATAAAAATCGAGTTTAGGTAAGATTTTAATTTTCTAAATAATATGTTAATTAAATTTACTTCATATAAATGCATTTTAATTGAATTTACGGATACTTACCTAAACACAGTTTTTTTTTTTAATCTAGAAAATCATAATCTGCATTTGATATATAAATTGAATTTACATAAACATAATTTAATTAAATTTAAATAAATATATTTAGATTGAGATTGTGTAAATATACTTAAATTAAGATTGTAAAAATGTACAATATGAGCTTAATTTGTATCTTAAATATAATTAGAAATTAGAGTCTAACCAGGAGAATAAAAAATGTCAAATCATTTCTAAACCAAAACTTCACATATGTTGTAAGTCAACTTACATGAAACTGATTAAATCATGCAATAAAATATTATATTATGAACTCTAATTGATTGTTATTATACAATATCTGCATTTTTGGATTCACACAGAAACAGATCTTCTAAACCTCCAGAGAACAGACATGAAAATTACTTCTAGTTTCCTTCTCTTCTATACTTTGATCATCACCTTAATTTCCCCTTCAATTGCCTCTACCCTTATTCAACCCAAAGCATTTGTTCTTCCTGTCACAAAAGACTCTGCCACTAGCCAATATGTTACATTAATTCACCAAAGAACACCTCTTGTTCCTATAAAACTAACATTAGATCTAAGTGGTCAATTCCTTTGGATAAATTGTGAAAAGGGTTATGTCTCATCCACATATCACCCTGCTCATTGCACAACCAAACAATGCTCAATAACAAAATCCAAATTTTGTATAAACTGTTTTTTGTCTAAACCAGGATGCAACAATAACACATGTAACCTTTTTCCAAACAACATTTTTACTCACATAAATGAAATTGGTGAGGTTGCATTAGATGTTGTTGCAATTCATTCAACTAATGGATTAAATCTTGGTAAGATTGTTACTGTTAAAAACTTTTTGTTCACTTGTGGAAGAACAAATCTCTTGAAAGGTCTTGCTAGTGGTGTCAAAGGCATGGCAGGTTTTGGAAGGAGTGAAATTTCAGTACCTTCACTTTTTGCTTCTGCTTTTAGTTTAAATAAAAAGTTTTCAATTTGTTTGAGTTCTTCAAGTGGTGTTCTGTTTTTTGGTGATGGCCCTTTTGTTTTTCTTCCAAGGATTGATGTTTCCAAATTTCTTATCTTTACTCCACTTATAAAAAATCCAGATAATTCAGCAGGTCCAATTTTCCATGGAAGACTTGGAGCTGAATATTTCATTGGTGTGAAAGCTATTAGAATTAATGAAAAATTGATCTCTTTGAACACATCATTGTTGTCTATAGGTGATGAGGGTGAAGGTGGAACAAAAATTGGTACTTTAAATCCTTACACAATCATGGAAACATCTATATACAATTCTTTTGTTGATGCATTTGCAAAAGAACTTGAAGATGTTCCAGAAGTAAAGCCAATAAAACCTTTTAAGCTATGTTTTAAATTGAAGGACTTGGGTGTTACAAGGGTTGGACTTGCAGTGCCAACAATTGACTTTGTGTTGCAAAATAAGGATGTTTTTTGGAGGATTTTTGGATCAAACTCTATGGTTCAAGTGAATAATGAGGTTTCTTGTCTTGCATTTTTAGATGGAGGTGTAGAAGTAACAACTTCCATTGCTATTGGTGGATTTCAATTAGAAGACAATTTTTTGCAGTTTGATTTGGTTAACTCAAAACTTGGATTCAGCTCCTCCTTGTTGTTTTTACAAACTACTTGTGCAAACTTCAACTTCACCTCAAGTATTTAATCTAAGGAAACTTTTTTATTGTTCTTTCTCATTATTTGTTGTGTTGCATCAATTTGTTGTTTGCTGTTTTCCCATCACCTTATATAAATCTTTGCTAACATGTTTTTGATAAATAAGATATCATATTTTGATTGAGAGTATATGCTATCCCCCTTTTCTTGTCTCATATGAATTTGTTGGATTTTTTTTATCATAAGAGGAGAGGAGTGTTTTACATATTGTGTTTTAGGAGTCAAGGTTAGAGGAGTTTATGATCCTAAAGATTTATACCTATTGGTCTTTTGCCTTATCTAACTTATAAATCCTTTAGCTGACCATAAAAAAAAACTTATCCACTCAAATATAAAAACTTGCAAATTCTTTTAGTCTCACTATTTTATTCAAGGTAAGAGGACTTCTATTTTTAACATATTTAGTATATATTAATCTCACTAATACTCTTACAGTCATTAAAGAAAACCTAATATCACAAATGTTAAAAAATATAATTTGTGTAATTAACTTTTTAGATTTTATATTAAGTATAAATTAAATTTATTAAATTGTTTCCTTTTAATGTTAAACACTGAACTACCACTATTAAATATTTTGAATTAAATAAATATTGTATTAAGAATAATAATATTAAATAATTTAAAATTATTGATTTTTATTTATAATAGATATCAAAATTTTAGAGATTTGTTCAGTCTAGTTGACTAGATTGAATCTTGGTATGCTCACCCAAAAATAAAAGATTGGATCTTGGTATACATAATATAATGCTCTTTAATTTTCTCTTAGTTTATTCAAATTTTGATTTGTCAAGTGATTAAAGTCTGACTCCTTTCTAAAGTTATAACAATTTATATATATATACGAGATGTTTTAAGTGAAACTCTCAAAGGAATATTATAGTGAGAGCATTAAACAGCAATTATTGAATTAAAATAAAGAGATAAAACTAAATCTCTCGTTAAAAATTGCACGTGATGTTTCAAATTCTGCATTCACACACGTTTTTGGTAGTGCAAGTTGTCATTCTCCAATAGCACGCTAGTAGTTTGTGCTCCACCTTCTAGTTTTTTTAAATATAAAAATAAAAGCAAAAATGATTAAATTAATAAACATCCAGGCACAAAAATGTGCATTGATGAGGCCAGTACAAGTGAGTGCTTAATAATTTTCTTGGCTCGAGTGAATGCATAATTTGGTATAAAAAATTAATCGAAGCTCTCACCGTTTTAACACAATTCACACAAATGCAAAACATTTTGTATTTTATTGTTGTTTTTTTTTACTCTTAATATGTTATTGTTAATTTTTACTATTATTATTATTACTTCCTTTGTCACGAGTCATTTAAAAAAAGTGTTTAAAATGAATTTAATTTTTAATTTTTAATTAAAATTAATTATTTTTATCTAACAATGCTATTTACGTTATTCTAAAAACGTTATATTTTCTCTACCTCGTAATATATGATTTATTTAATCATTTTATACAAATTAAAAAATATATATAAATAAAAAAGAAAATAATAATTTTATTAATTGCATTTATCAACTATTGATATATTTAATAAATAACAATATTATCATTATTGTAAAATAGAAGATAATAAATTAAGAATAATACATATAATATTACTTAAAAAATAATTAAAAAATATAATTAATATTACATCATCATTGTTGAATACAATGAATATCTCAGGTAAATTTGACTTCACTTGAGACATCTCATATATATTTCAAAATGTCTATAAGAAAAAGAGAAAATAATAATTTTATTCAGTTATCTTTATTAATTATTAGTGTATTTTTTATTATTATAAATATAAACTACAATATAACTCTTTCGAAACAGTTTATTATGATCTCTATAAAAATTAATGTCTACCATTTTTACAATATCATCATAATCTAATTTAATGGCACAAAATTAAATTTACAGACAATTTAATAAATTGTTTGTATTGTCCAAGCGCAATGTTGTTTTATTCGTCATCTTAGTATAATATTTGATTTTCTTTTTTATTGTAGTATTTATTTGATTTAGATGGATAAATCAACTTCGATCATATACAGATGCAATCAATGACTTTAGTGTCATCGACGTTGCAAATTCAGAGACATCAATATTCTAAATACTTAAATTTTATTATATTTATAAATTTGTCACATTTATAAATATTTTTCTATTTTATGTTGTTAACTTATATATCGTAAATTTGTTTGTAAATTTATTATTTTTAGTATTAGTGATTTTAAATTATATTATTATTGATCGATGTAATTTTTATAAATTTAAATGAATAAATATTTGGTTTTAATATGAAATTAAATAATGAATCTTAAAGTTACATGATGCAAATACCGCAAATAAGTTTCCGTTTTAGTACTTTAATGGTTTGGTTTTGAGTTACTAGTTGGAATATGTGCAAACCCCTGTTTTATATTGAACACGAGCTACTTTTAAATATTAAGTAGTTTTGAATCTTTTGATAATGGAGCACGAGTACGATCAAATTAAATAGAAAAATATAAATAGTACACAACTTTACGCGGGTAGGTTATTTCGTAGGGAGCTGTTTATTTTCCAATAAGTAAATAAAGATCTTAGTTTCATATGTCTTAAATATGTGCCCAAAAGAAAAAAATAAGGATATGAGTTATTGTTGTTTTAGTTTCTCCTTTCCTAAAGTGAGATGTTTCCTGTCGGTGGTAAGTAGAGGTGAGAATAAGTTGAATCGAGTCAGATTTTGTTAATTTTGAGACTTCTAAAATATTCAAGACTTAAGTTTGGTATGTGGCAAGACGAGTTAATATGTCAATAAAATTAAGTTTTATTTTAATATTTCACATCATATTTTGAAAAATATGATTTTATATACATTATATTTAAATTATATTTTTTTAATAGTACATTTAAATATGTCATAAACTAAAGGGGTGTTAATATGCATAAATTACTAAAAGTTGAATATATAACAAAAATAAATAAATTTACTATAATAATTAATGTAGTGAAAGACTTAAAAGGCTTATTATGTTGTCTGTAGTCTGATCTTTTTAACTAAATATGAGTTTTTATAAGTCTTGGCCTAATCTATCTAAAAAAAAGGTCTGGTCTGGCTTGAGTCTGACGTAGGCTAGGGCATTGGTCTCTATCGGTCCGTCTAGCCTATTTCAATCTCCAGTGGTTAGTGATTTAGTTGTTTCCTTTTGGTTTCCTTTTTTATTTTAAAAAATTAATATTGCACAAGCTTCATCGCATTTAAGTTTGGTTGATATAATAATTGAAAATTAGACATACTATTTTCAATAATTTCATTTAAACATAATATAACATTTTATAGGAAGTTAAAATGAGTTGCGTTCGGTACTGAAGTTCTAGCTCAATTGAGAAATATCAATATTATTATATTAGACACCTTATCTTGGATTTGAACCTAAGACCTAACAGTTTCAATCCACAAACCTAAGTTGAATAGACCCACCCATTTTAGATAAGTTGATTGAGATCTTTGAACATATATTTTTTGGTATGCACTGTCCATGAATCCAACTATTGACTAAATAGTTACTAGAACTAAATAGGTTGATTGAGATCTTGAGTCTATTAGTAAAGTAGTATTTGAATAAAAAAAAAATTATTTAACAACATAGCATAAATGTTTTATGTATAAGTAAAATAAAGTCAACTTATTTTTATATAAAGTTATAAATTGTTTTTATATACAATCATTGATAATTTATGAAAATTGGCTGAAAATATGTTATGGATGTAATGGCATGGCTGCGTGAGCAGCGCGGCCTCAGTTTTTTTTTTTTTAAGAAATATTTTTAATATTTGATACACTCAAAGTAAATGATATGACAAAGAGAAAGACTTGTGTTATAAATTGTGCCTCTATTATATTTTGATTTTTTTATAATCTTTAAATATATTAAAATTATAAAAATAAATCTAATTATGTCTTTTATTAATTATTTTAGTTATTAAATGTGTCTTTAGTTAAATAATATTTAGTCATCAAATACTAAATTTTTTACTAGTCATTTTACTCTATTAAATTATTAATAAAAAGATAATTAAGAATGTGTTTGTAATTTTGATAAATACAAAGCTATAATATTTAAAGATCAGAATTTTATTATTTTTAATTCTATAGATATGACAATAGTTGAAAGAGATATATGATGCCCCTTCAACAAATATATATATGAGGACATATCTAGTGAGAATGAATTTTTTATGTAAGAATGAGAGGAATAATTTCCAACCATTAGACCAAAATCAATGGTTTAGATTAAACCACTTTCAGTTAAAGGTTCATATGACATTTAACTATTCTTCTAACTTTTTAATTTTTATTTTATTTTACATAACCTTATCTCTTCTTTTACATATTTTCACCAAAATCTCTTGTACATCTCATAATTCAAACATATATTTTTGGGAAATGTACCAGGCACCCTGGTACCCCCCATTTCTATTTGGCACCCCAGTAAAATTTAATTACCAAAATATCCTTTGTAAAAAGTATAAAAACAAAAATGCTTGAGGCCCACTTTCGAAAATTTCGAAAATTATTTGTTGGATTCGAAAATTTGAAAAGTTCGAAAATTACTTTCTCGAAAGTTTTATAATATTCAAACTTTCGAACCGTTATTTTTAATTAAAAAAAAATTATATTCGAAAGTATCATGAATTTGAAACTTTCGAAGTCTCAAATGTTTTGCTTGTTGTAAAGTTTCGAAATCACATAGCCTCGAAAGTTTGCAATTTTCGAAAGGTTTGCTTTGCTCATAAGCTTCGAAAGTTTCAATTGATGCTCGAAAGTTTAGGCATTAGGGTTCGAAAATTTGGCTCACATCTTCGAAAGTTTAGGTGAAATCTTCGAAAGGAATTGAAAGCTTCGAAGGTTTACATTTGGCAAAGGCAAAGGTTCGAACATTTGGCAAAGGTTCGAAAAAAAATAAAGGTTAGAACATTTTAATAATGTTTTTAATAAATTAATATTTATGTTAAAAATGAATTTAATTTGTTTTTAAATTCAATATTAGACTATTTATATTAGAATATTTATAATTTATGATAGGAATTATTTATAATTTGTTTTAAATTAAATATTTATGTTAGAATTTTTTTTTAATTTCTTTTTAAATGTATTATTTATATTAGACTATTTATGTTAGAAATGTTTTTTAATTTGTTTTTAAATTCAATATTATATTAGAATATTTATGTTATAAATTGGTTATTAATTTTTTTAAATTAAATATTTATATTAGAAAATTTATGTTAGGAATTATT
>JBBPBS010001075.1:9931876-9945075 GCA_037974835.1 Cicer judaicum | reverse complement strand
ATAAAATATACAATATTAATATAAACAATAAATAATTTATAAACAATATATACAATTTTAAATAATTAAACAATTAAACAATCAATGTTATAAATATTATAAATAATTTATAAAATTTATAAAAAATTAATGTTATAAAATTAATGTTATAATTAATGTTATAAATTATGTTATAAATAATGTTTATAATTAATTATAATATTATAAATAATGTTTATAAAATTTATAAACAATAAATAAAAAAACTACTCACTTCGAACCTTTCCAAAGTTTCGAAGCTTTATATATTTCGAAAATATATAAAACTTCGAGGGCCAATGTGTAACACTCCAATATTTTTATATATATATTATATATGCATCTTTTAGTAATTTTTGTAATTTATTATTTAATTAATAATTTATTCTACATGTAAATAAATTAAATTAAAATTTACTACTCCCTATTTTACTTGAATAGTTATAATCTTTATTTTACTTAATTGTTTTGATGTGACAATTACATTAGAACGGTTTATGACATAATTATTTCCTAAGTGGACAACTGTGTATTTTGTTTATTTGATTATTTTTGATAATCATGAAATTGATGTGTTAGATACATTGACTTTATTTTTATACGTTGCCTGCAGTGATAATTTTGTCTTACTTGATTTATTTTAGTTGATGAAAAGATTATTTAAATTATTTAATTAAATTAGAATTTATAAAAATATATTGTTTGTTAATTTTATTTATGACCAAATAAGTATTCATTTTAGGAGATATTATAGAGTTAGTGAAATTCAACCTTTATATATAAGTGTTTTGAAAATGTTTTTGGTCCATCCAAAAAAAAAAAAAATTAGTGACTTGACTGATTGTTTTACTCTTTATGACAAGATTTTATGACAATTTATGGTGTTTTCTTGGCATAATGTGAATTAACTCATTTTAATACCTATAATTTATTTTTTTAAAGGAAGACTGTAAATTTAATTATGAATTTCTTTTTGGTGCATGATTAGTCTCCTTTTTGTATCTCATGAATTCATCTCTTTTAAACTAAAAATTATAATTTTATTTTAATTGTCTACAAAAATAATTTTATGTTATTTTTTGTTTCGTAACTATTAGATAAAAAATTAAAAGAGTGATGTGGCACCCTCTAATTTATTTATTTAATTAAAATGAATAGTGTGACACCCTGTAATATATGGTGAATTTTATTAGTTAATCCTAATTAACTCATACACATGATTTCAATTGACTTTGTAACAACCTAATAAAATTAAATAAATAGTAATTATTGGTAGCATAATTTTGGAATTAAGTGCACTTCAATTTTAGATAGAAACTCAATCGTAATATTGCAACGTAAATAGCTATTATGTTCATACATTTTTAGTAGGTCTCTTGCTGTCAAACCTAATTGTCATTCATACACTTCTAAGATAATTTTCTAAGTCATAAATCTCAATATTTATGGGTGTTGAATTCATCATTGCCTCATGAACTTTTTCTCGTGCGGATTTAGAGATGTTAAGAAAGAAAGCGCCTAAGATAAGGGCTTTTCCCCATGCAGAGTTAGACTAGATATTAAATTAGCGATTCTAAGATATTGATATGATGTCTGAATGTCTTAAAAGAAAAAGATTGATTTTTATTTTTGTCGTAAAGAAATTAACTATAATTCTTTGATTGTTTTATTTTATTTTTATATACCTCTATCTTGATTAAATTAATTATAGAGTATTATTTTTATTATACCTTGATAAATATGTTTGTAGTAAAAATATTTAGTGTTTTACATATTTTAGAGTATTTAATTATAAAGTTATAATTTTTATAATGATGTAATTAGTAATATGTTTATTATGATGTGTATTTGATTTTAAGTGTGGACTTTTGAATATCTTAAAATTAAAACTTGACTTTTATGAACAATATATGTGTCTTGAAGAAATTGATGAGAATTTTATATTTCTTTAATTTTCATAATATGAGAAAATTGATTATTAAATGCGTTAATGAATAGTCCATTTTTAGAATGCGGAAAACTTTACAGTGGAGGGAATGAAATTTATGTTGCTATTGTAGTCTTGTGATATGAGTTTTAATCGTTATCAATAATACGTACTCAAATCGAATCTTATGGATTATTAAAATAAAAAGTGATTTTGAGATACTTGTTCACATGCATATTTGATGTGTTGAAGTTATTGAACTATAACTATGAACATTCATGAGAATATAAATTTGATATCTTGTGTGATTAAAAAGTTTATTCTAAAATATTTTGTCTTTGTGGTTGCCTAAGTGGCTGGTGACTTGTGTTTTAAATATCATTATCTTTGTGGTTGCCTAAGTGGTTGGTGATTTGTGTTTTAAAAAATTGTTATCTTTGTCAATGACTAAGTGGCGGGTGATTTGTGTTTTAAATATTGTTATCTTTGTGGTTGCTTAAGTGACCGATGATTTGTGTGATTGTTCAAGTGAGTGGTGTCATGTACTTTTAGAGCATCATTATCATTTTATAACATATCATATGCATCTTTGTGGACGCCTGTGTGACCGGTTATATCCGGATCATATATGTTTAGGAGCATGCATTACTTATATACATTTTATTGTTATTTTTATTTTGATTTAACTATTTGCTCTACGGTTGTTACTTATTTAGATACATTTTATGACTTTTGATATATCTTAGAGAACTATTAAATAATCAATTTCTTTAAATCTTTTATTACAAAAGGATTTTATATTCATATTTTATGGTTGTTATTTTATTATTTGGTTTGATTTTTGTTGTGGGATGAACTGACCCCTTACACCAACATTTAGGTACTAATGATCTCAAAGAATTGAGTTGCATGAATGATGTTTGGTTGGTGCACGCGCGTAGAAAAATGAGACTTTTATTTAAAAATAATGTTTTATATTACTAAAAATTATGTGGTACATTGTAAAGTTATTTACTCGTCATCATTAACTTTTAATAAAAATGTGGAAGTTAGATTTTATTCCAATTAAATCAACATTGTTTCTTTTGAATTTCACTTAAAGAGAATTTATTTTATTTTGGAACATAAATGAATATCGATCTAACAACTGTAATATTAATTTTGTAAATGAATAAATAAATAAATAAATAATATTTTAGTAAATTACATCACGTTCTTTTACAACAACAACAAAAAAAGATTTTTAAGTAATAATTAGATAAAAAAAAAAATTGGGTCGTTACACAATGTTTCGAATATTTCAGTATTTTCGAATTTTCGGATGTTTCTAAAACATTCGAGGCCTAAGTTTCGAACATTTGCAAAAGCTTCGAGGCCCAGTCGAACATTTCTAAATTTTCGAGACCCATTTGAACGTTTCAAAACTTTCGAGGCCCATTTCAAAACTTTCGAACATTTGCATGCATACGTTTCTGAAACTTGTTTCTGGGTTTCTAAGCTTTCCTAACTTCAAAAGTTTCGAAGGTTTCCTAATTTCTAAACCTTCGAAGTATAAATGAAACTTTCGATGAAGGAATTTCGAAAATTTGAAAAACAACCAAAGTTTCGAGTAACTTACTTTTTGGCTTCGAACTTCTCAAATCTTCGAATGGAAATTTTGTTGTACTTCGAAGGTTTCAAACTTTCGAAAAAGATGGTGTAAAAAAGGAAAGTAAAATTTTGTAGGGTTTTTATAGATAACAAGAAGGGTAAAATAGGCATTTCATATTGTATGGGGGGTGCCAGGTACAATTGGGGGGGTGCCTGGTACATTTCCCTATATTTTTTTTGGGTATTAGTTAGAGTTGGCCTAGTTCGTAAGGCCCACCCGACATAAGGCTTCAGCCTAGTAAGTTTAGCCCGAAAATTTTAGGATTTTGTAGCCCGACTTGAAAAAACTCGAAGACTATTAGAACTAACCTGTATGGGAAACGGTTACCAAGTAACCCGTTCAACTAAATTAAACTAAAATAAAAATAATGAAGTTGATCATTTAGTTTACGGATCTAACTAAACTGATCCACGAACCAAAAGATATAATTTGTCTAAAACTGATCCAAGTCACCCATGAGGCCATGACTAAATATCAATACAATAAAAATAAAAAAGAGCTAAGATCGAAAATTTTCAAATTGAGTGAGCTACAAATTATATAAAAAAGTTAAAAAAAATATATAATATTATAAAAATCAGGGACTAAATAGTTTTCTTTTAGATAGTATTTTTCCAATCCATTTTTTAAATTCAGTTTTTTGACCCTACCTAAAGAAGTCTTTTGCTCATTAGGGCTAGCCTTAAACGGATAGGATAGTCTGTTTTGATAGTTTTATATCTACTCCGCAACCATATAAGGGGGTAGTGTACATCTTCAATTGTTTTTTCATCTTCTTTGCTTAATTATCCAATTGTTTTTTCAATCTGAGAAAGTTTTCAAGCAATGAACTAGTTACCCTCATCTATGTAATTGGATATGTCTTTCTTTCTTTCTTTTAATTAGATGTGTTCAAATATCTAAAAATAAAATAATTATTATTGATGTTGAGTAAATCTAAATATTGGAGTTTGCTATCTTTGTATTTGATTGTTGTGCTTGAGAGTAGATCTGGATGGCTTGTTAAGAGAGGTAGAGAAAGAGAGGCTGATGAAGAAAGGGCCCCATAGTGTTAATTCTAACCATCTATTTTAATCTAATATTTGAAAATCATATTCTTATGAAATATGTCTTTTATATATATATATATATATATATATATATATATATATATATATTATGCTTCTACTATTTAAAATTTATGAATTGGCCCCTATAAGACATATCATAATTAAAGTATTTTTCAATAGTACATATACTTACGTCCCTAAATAAATTAATGTAAACAATTAATTATGGTATTTAAGAGCAATAAATATAACTTATGTGTACTCTAGAGTTGCTAATTTTGGTGTGATTGTGAGCTTGCGACAACTTTTCGCCTTTGGAAGGAGAACATGTATGTGACCGATTATGCTTTTAACAATTATGCTTGTTATTATGGGATTGTTATTTAAATAAATTAAATAAAATTTTAATTTTATCCTTTACAAAATTATCTTATAAACTGTTTTAGTATAGGAACGGAATATGTTTAATCGTTCTTTAATTTTTAAATTTTTTAGTTACTTTTAACAAATATATTTTAAATATTATAAAAAAAAATTCTACAAAAATTAGAATTTTTTAATTTATGATGACAAAATATGAGACTAAAAGTCAAATTTTAATAATTATTTAAACTTCATATACTAAAGATAAAAATAACAAAAATATAGGACTAAAAGTCAAATTTTAATAATTATTTTTTATGAAAGATTTTTTTTTAATATTGTAAACATGTCTGAAAAAATAATTCATTTTAATATGGAATAAAATTGTATGTCAATATAACATATTTGTCTAAAATATAAAGGTATTAAATATATGCGCTCTGCAATTTATATAGCGTTCAATATCCACTTTTTTATTTAATGCTTATTTATAGTTGATTCGCTGACATTAAATTTTTTTTTATCATGTCAAATCATCCTTATAAATTCAATTTACAAAAAAAAAATATATTTTTAAATAAATTACTTTTAGATTTTCTCATTTTAATATACGACTTAGATTTATTTTTTAATATTAAATTAGGTTGCATTGATCCCTAATTTTCATAGCGTATATATATATATATATATATATATATACCGTATAGGTTGATGTATGCATGGTACAACAGTGATAAAGATAATTGGATGACCAAAGCACAAGAAATGTAAAGGATCGAAACACTAATGAATTACAATAAAGTATTTGAATAGCCGGCAAATATTAGGAATAATATTGTAAGTATAGTGGCAACTTTGTGAGCGTGAAGATCTCGGCAAGGCATGCATGAATGATGGAAATGGAACGGATAAAAAATGCATGGGAAAGATGAGAAAATAAGCATCCCTCTTTTAACTCACGAGGGCATGTAATTGATGCAATATCATAAGCGTGAGACGCGTAATGTTTAATAATAAGCAAGAAAGAAAAGAGTGAAGGATAGTGTGTATGTGTCTATATGCAAAACCATGTTAAAGAATACTTCACGGGAAAGCAACCTATAGCATTTATTACGTACCAAAATATACAACTATACTATTTTGTGAGGACTCTTTACTTTCGATCATATAAATACACCATACTTTGATTCTTGTGTAGAACATAAAATATGTAGTAGCTTCCAAAAGGAGAAATAATAGAAAACGATTAACCTTAGGTATATATTTCTAAGAAAATCATGTCTCACATAGCTGTCGAGAGGAACAGGAGAAGACAAATGAATGAACATCTCAAAGTTTTAAGGTCCTTGACCCCTTCTTTCTATATTAAAAGGGTACATATTCTCTCCATCATTATCACTATCTTTTTTCTCTACTATATTAAAAAAAAAATGAATTTATTTTTTTCCTCCACTTTTAATATGTAATTAATCAACTTTTTCTAGGGGAATTTTCTACTAATTATCATTTTTCGTAATCTTTGAATATAAGTGTGTGATGGATTATCAAACCATTAATTAATCTTAGAGACACCATAATTAAAGACTAAAATCATTTTTTTGTCTTTAAACTTTTTGGTAATTAATTTAACTATTTCTAATAGTATTTTCTTTTAAATATCCTTGTTGAATATTCAAGGTTTTTTCTTTTGTTTTTGATTTTTAGGGAGACCAAGCATCAATAATAGGGGGGGTTATAGAATTCATCAATGAATTGCACCAAGTTCTTCAATCTTTGGAATCACAAAAGAGAAGGAAGAGTTTAAGCCCTAGCCCTGGTCCAAGTCCAAGAACACTTCAACCAACACTTCATCAATTTGATATCTCCTCGGGAGGAATTGATACTAATACTTTCAAGGAATTAGGTGCAAGTTGCAATTCTTCAATTGCGGATGTAGAAGTGAAAATTTCAGGTCCAAATGTGATTTTGAAAGTGATTTCTCATAGAATTCAAGGTCAAGTTTCAAGGATTATAACTATTTTAGAAAATCTTTCATTTGAAGTCCTTCATCTTAACATCAGTAGCATGGAGGAGACTGTCCTTTATCAATTTGTAGTCAAGGTAAAAAAAAATACTATTCTTCTCATAATTGTTTTATGAATTCATAATTATAAAGCAACATTTAAAAATAAAATATAAAAAATAAAATATATCAAAACTAATTTAAGAAAAGTGGTATAAACATTAAATAAGAGAAACTTATCGTGTCTAGACATAATCACATAATAAATATCGCTAAATTAAAACAACTTTGATCTCCCCAACTTAATTATTTTAAAAAAAAAATATAGCCGATTTTATTTAACTTGTGTACTTATAAATAATATATAGCACAAGAATTAATAATCAAGGATGGTAACTTAAGCAACAATTCGCACAAAGCTTTGGATTTAAACATCCAAATTAAGCTACAAAACAAAATTGCTATTGAAAGGATATGGAATTAGAATGTTATTAAAATTAGCAAATAAATCATTGAATATATAAACTTGCTCTCTATGTTTCTGAACTACACCCTCCCTTTTACATCCTTTTTACTAATGCGATCAAACCTCTAACTTATTAAGAAAAAAGTGCATGTCATAACTCCATATTTAATTTATTCAAAAAGTAATTGTGGTGCTTTGTAGAGCATTTATGTAAATTCCAACATGAAATTCCACAACTATATAACCATGTATGTACGGTTTGCTTCCCCGTGAATCCACACGTAAACCTTCAACATGCATTCTTTTGGGATTACGTGTCATGCAAATAATAAATGAAATAGTGAATAAATACCAAAGTTAGTTTATATAACTACCATGTATGAATGTGATAGTTCGTGACACTTCAATGGAAAAAACAAGTCAACAAAGTGAAGTAAAGAAAGAAATATGAA
This sequence comes from Cicer judaicum, assembly GCA_037974835.1. Lineage (NCBI taxonomy): Eukaryota > Viridiplantae > Streptophyta > Magnoliopsida > Fabales > Fabaceae > Cicer > Cicer judaicum. Next base: position 9,937,147 of record JBBPBS010001075.1, on the reverse strand, counting down.
CTATATTACTTATCCTTGGATATATATATATTGCTATTATTATCTAATAGATTTGCTGTTTCAAGTCTTGCTTGATATTTGGTTCAAAAATAATAATAAATTGCATTTTTATTGTATTTTGCATGGATACTTCTCATCAACATCTTTGTTTTATTCATTTTGTTACTACAGATAGAGTTGGGATGTCAACTAAGTTTGGAGGAACTTGCTATGGAAGTACAACAAAGTTTTTGTTCTGAGGCTATGAAGTTGATTGCTGTGTGAGGATATATATTGCATTTCAAAAGAGACTCGATTTCCAATCGTGTGTTCATAAAATATAAGCATGTGAGAGACATGCATTCAAGTAAACGAATAAATTAGTTAGTTTATAATATACTCTCTTCTAAAATGAAATATAAACAAAAACATATTAAAAAATTAATGTATTTGATTGATATTTTAAAACAAATACATTAACTCTTTAAATATTGTTTTTATTTAATATTTCATTTTAAAGATATTAATTATTATGTCGTAACTTTTGTCATAAACTTCATGGCAATGGAAAATATGATGTTTCTCAATATATATGGTAATATCAATACCTGAACTATGTTTGCTTAATTATGAATTGATTCCAATTACTCGCTCATGGAACCGAAATAATAATCTTAGTAAAAAATGGTTATTAGTATTGTATTAAAATTTGTGTCATGCTAATATATGTCTTTAAAGATATAAAAGTAGTGATTTTTATTTTGAAGAGAAAATAGAATAGTCACTATAAGTGGCGAAGGATACGCAGTGTAATATTAATATAACCTCAATTATCTAATTTTTTTTTAATAAATTGATATATTTTTATATTTAGTTATTCTAAATAAATTTATTTATCAAAAATTAACTTGATTGATAATTTTTTAATGTATTTTAACTCATCTAATCTTTTCAATAAATACAAATAGAGATTTGTCAGCAATGAAAATCGTATAAATTAAAAAACTCATAAATAAAATAACCTGTTAGCTTCATAAAAATAAACTAATTGCTTATATTTAAAAAACATTATTAATCTATTTAATACAACATTAATTATAGATGAATTTAATTATTTAATACATCATCGAATTCAATTTTTTTTAAATAAATATTGTTAGGTATTTTCTTTATGTTGCTTCTTTATAATATATATATATATATGATTTTCAAACATTAGATTAAATAAAAACATAAGTAGCGAAGGGTAGTGTAATATCGCTATATGTATGTATCAAGTTCCTTTAATTAAAAACAAATATTATATGTATGTATCAAGCAAATAATACATCTTGTATGAGGATTATTAGCATATCAACATTTACATTTTTTCCTATAGCACGGGTTCTTCATAGATGTCACTAAATTTTTATTATATATAATAGTGTTGTTAGCACGATCTCCGATCTTAACGAGAATGAATGAATGGTTTATTGTCTAGAGAATGGAGAAAAATTATGTTCAAAATTATTATTATCTTATTTTAATAAACATTCTTAAATGCAAATAATTATTGGATGTATCTAATATGAATCTTACAAAAAATATATTAAGGTGGATCTTTATTATTTTTAATAAAAACAAATTTTATGATAATAAATAATACAAAAAAATATAATATTTTATTAAAATTTATTAGAAATAACAATGTCAAACCGTAGACAATCTAATAAATTTCTTATGTAATATCTATCGAGATAAAATATATTTAAATGTTTACATGACAAGATAATGTAGAAAGTTAATTGAATCATTTATTGTGAATGAAACATTTTGTAGATATATTCCTACAAAAGTCAAAGACTTTACTTGATTTATAAACTATGTTTTTGTTTATTTCATCATTGTATAATAAATATTATCTATGATATTTATTCATTTTAAATATTTATAAAATAAAATTATTATATTGTATTATTATTAAAACACTAAAATAAAAAAGTATCATTTAATAACTGTTAGGAAGTGTAACATAAATGTATTTTATTATAATAAATAAATACTACTCTCTCTCGATATCGCTCCCTATAATACTATAGGTCCATTTGCTTGGAGATTTTTCTACGATCTTAGTGGCAATAATTATTTGGAACTGGCAATGACACAAATATGTCTAGGTTCTTTGATAATGTTTAATTAAAATACTAGAAAAATAGAAGTAGGTAGTGACAAAATTTAGATACGAAATAAATGAAATCCGATACCAAGTTGCTTTTCAGAAAATTTAGTGAGAGAAATATATACGGATTTCACATTTTTCTTATTGGTGACACCTAATTTTATCTGATTTTTATTAATTTTTTATTTTTTGTTAAAAAAGTAAATAATAATAATAATGACAATAATAATAAATATATAAATATATGTAAAGAAATATAAATTAAAAAAAATAATTAGGGATATAAGCTTTAAACAATCATAACTGTTTTCGGTTCTTGTTTGCCTCTAATTCTTGTTCAGACTCTTTTCTAAAATATAAAAATAATAATAATAAGAAATAAAAATAAAGGAAACTGAAAAGAAATGAATTGATTGTCATAAAATCGATGCAATGATGATCAAAATAAATGAAAAAAAAACAGAAAAGAAATTGATTGATAGTCATAAAAATCAAAATAATGGTGATCAATTGAATAGAAAAGAAACCAAGTGAATCAATGGCAATAAGAATCGGTATAATTGTGGGCAATTAAAAGAAAAGAAAACCGGAAAAAATAGATTAATGGTAATCAATTGACAATTATTCTTGTCTTTTGCAATCTACACCCAAAAGTCTATAAATAGTCTGCCACAAGAGAGCAAAAAGGAGGAAGAGACAGGAATTGAGAGCAAAAAAAGATAAAAGAAAAGAGAGAATAATGGAGAGAAAATAGAGAAGCAATATTGGAATCACGAACTAGCAAAGAAAATTTTCAGTGCGGTAAACACTTATTTTTCTCCTTGTCTATTTTTTGTTGTTGACATTATTATTGTTTTTTTTTTACTATTATATGCACATATGATATAAACAATAATATTTTTTTTTTGTGTTTCACGATCAAATTTTGGAATCAACTAATAAGAATCAATTTGATTGTTGAATAATTATTTATTTATTTTTTATCAAATTCGTGATTTCTCCTCTCTATTGTGTTTTAATTTTCGTGCTTAAAATCTTAAATTCTCTTATTATTATCACCGTCGGTTCGCGACACATATGCGTCGCTGACTCGTAAATCTGCTTTTGAATTTTTATCCTTTACGGTTTATAAAAATAAAAAATAGTAAAAGTGGTTCCTTAAAATAAAACAATACACAAATCAATATATAACCCATCATTCTTATTATTATTATTATTATTATCATTATTACTATTATTATCATTATTATGTAATTTATTTATTTTGATATGTATATATATAAAATAAAATTAATAATAAAATTGGTCAACACATAAATATTTTCTACCCAAGAACTACGTGTGTTTTGATTTCTCTATTGCACCAGGGGATACGTAGGAGCAAGATTTTTCCCTTGTCAAACCAAATTAATAAAACAAATATTTTTTCTTCTTTTATTAATGTAAATAATTTATTTATTTTTGTTATTTTTTTGGGGCAAAAATAAATAAATAAGTAAATAAATAAATAATTTATATATAATTAATTATAAGGTAACCGTTTTAACGGACGTTGTAGGGTGATAATACTTCCATACTCGAAATCGACTCCAGAATTCAAATTTTTGGTTCGAAAATATTATTTTAGGTTTTACCTAATTTTTCCTTTAATAAAAAATAAAATTGGTGGCGACTCCTTTTTCGCGGACAAAATGGACGCGACACTCATTATGTTTTTTCTAATATAGTATATTAAGAGATTAACTGGTAAAATAGAAACTTTACTCAACATCATTTCTAATGGAAAGATTATACCATATATATACTTAAACCTGTCATTATTCAAAATATATAAAAAATACAATTTTAGTCTAATAACTATTTATAATAAATTTCAAAAGTTTTAAATTTTTGAAATATAGATTACATTAAAGTTTCTAAATAGTTTTAAAAGTTTCGAAATTTTCCTATTTCAAAAGTTTTTAAGTTATTTGAAAGTTTCAAAAATTCTATAATTTTTTCAAAAATTTTAAATTGTTGGAAAGTTTCAAAAATTTTAAAAATTATCAATTTTAAAACTTTAAAAAAATTTAAATATTTTAAAAAGAGAGTGAAAAAATAAGAAGTTAAAAAAATAAAAAATAAATTATATTTTTATGTTAATGAAAAGGGTGATATATTTAAATACAGGAGTCTACGGTAGAATCTTAAAATAAACTACTCTGCAGACAAATCCAGTCCAGGCCCAACCGAGATAGTAAACTGCAATAAAACATCTTTTTAAGACCCATGATTTATCGGTAAATTAAATTTTCTCTTCCGAAAATATGATTTGAGTGGAATACTCTATCAAAATCGTATTTTTGGTAGTATATTTTGTAATTTATAAACAATAATAAAGGGGTGATACGAACAATAACCATTTTATTCTGTCAATAATACTTTAACTTTGATAACATTTTTTTTATAAGAAACTCTTATTTATCGACTTTAACTTGAACATTGAACTGCATTACTCACTTCGGTTTTGAAGGACTAGAGTTAGGCCCTGCCAACGATCCAAGCTCGTGCTTCTGGTTAAAATCCAATTTTGCTTTCCAGGCCCAACCTCGTTGTCTTATCTGAAAAGCAATGTATGAGCATATATATAGGGGCTCCGTTTGGTAATGAAAAAAAACCTAAGTTATAACATAAGTTATAAGTTTTTTTTCGTAACAGAGTCATTTATAAATTTATAATTTATAGTTGATAACAATTTTTAATGAGTTAATTTAAATAATTTATAATTTTTTTCAATTTTACTTTATTATTATTACGATTAATTTTTTTTATTATTTATAATTTATTTTATAATTAAAATTCAATAATTTGTATAATTTAAAATTTAAATTAATTTTAATAGATAATATTTTAAAATACATAAAATAGTTAAATAAATAATATATATCCAATTAATCAGTAATTTACTTATTATAATTTTAAATTATTTATAAATAGTTTATTTAAATTTTTTAATATTTTTAAATAAATAATTTATTTAGTTATTTTAATGTAAAATAAATTAATAGATAAATAAGTAAATAAATTTAAATTAGTACTTTAATAAAAATTAGAATTAATTGATATAATTTATTTTTAATTAAGAATACTATTTT